>JAKCPI010012650.1:0-10670 GCA_023213315.1 Euborellia annulipes
CGTAGAAAAGAATATGATAAAATCACATACGCTGGGCTATATTTTAGAGGCCGTAGGGCGCCTATGCCGGTTTCGGGGGGCGCCAAGGGCTCGATGCGCCTGGGGGGCGGGGGGGGGCTCGCGCCCCCCTCGTCCCTCCCTGGTTACGCCACTGATTATACGTAAAATTAAACTATTATCAAAAGGTTCTTGAAACTTTGGATTTTTTATATATCTATTAATCCCACGGATTTTCCAACTTATAGATCAGATTTCCAAGCCTTTTGGAATCTGGAGGTGAAATAAACAAGAAAGAGGGGAAAATTATTTTGTGATAATATATCATAGCTTTTGAACACAGAGAGATTGATCTCTTTGAGTGACTCTCATCAAAGATAAGTTGCGATACCTTGTGGAATCGATTTCAAATCAAAACTATTGATTTCAAAGGTATTTTGCATCGTTTGGCTGCATAGTTATTGATATTCTTTAGTTAACATTATTTTAGCTATTTTTAGATATACGGCATCATATCAAGTATATTATGTTTAAATTAATAAAATAAGTTTTTTGCAAAAATTACACTTAGAAGAGTATATACATAAAAAAATTCACTCTTCCGCTCAACCTTCTTAGCCTGTATTCCGGAAAAATTCTAAATTTATTTAAATTGATTTTTTTATAGCATAGACACGATAAGAGCTGAGTCAAGTACTCCATGAGTATTTATTTTAAAGAGCTTTCTCCATTTCTTTTATATATTCGTGTATAAATATAAATTTAACTTTACTATATAGTAAAAATGGAATTTCGAAAACACACTCTTGATCAAAGAAATTATAATTTAAAATATGGTGTGACTGCTCGCACACCACAAAAATTTCTCTTATTTTCGTTGATTGAAATATATTTAGTTTTCCGCAGTTCCGTACATTTGATTTCTAGATGTGTATAAACATAAAAAAATATTTATATTTTGTTACCATGGCAACTAACAAGCAACTAACTACTCTCTTTCCTTACGAAGCACAAGAGTAAACTACACTTCAAACAATTTTGAGGACAAAATGAGAATATAAATTTTTAAGAGCATCAAAATGGTTAACAGTATTATATTCAATTATCATTGTATAATTTACAATGTATTGTATAATTTTATAATACTGTTAACCTTGTATTCTAACAATTAATCGCCCTGAGGAAGGTCGTGATTTGCGACCGAAACGTCGACGGTTAATTAATTAAATAAAATTTTTTTATTTAATTCCTTGGCTGCAAAGTCTCCTATTCCCAATTCAAAGTCTACAGCCACTTCTCATCACTAAAAAAAGTAATTGATTTGTGAATTTTAATCAAAATCGTTAGAGGAAATTTTGAGAAAATCGAAAAAACTTGAAAAGTACATCGGTAAAGTACTAGTAGTCTTTAGCCGATTTTATTGAAAAGCTTATTTTCTCGCCTCATGGAGGTCCAAAACTTAAAAATAAAACTTCAACTTTGTAGCTCATTTTCTTCATGCTTTTATTTTGACCTCACACATATACACACACACAGACAGACTATTTTGCGGGACCCAATTTTTGGGATTAAGGGGGCCTCAAAACATTTATTTCCATAAAAGTCTCGATATCGAATTTTGGACAATACTTTCTATATATTAACACAAGAAAAATTAAAATATTTTTTTATCGGAACGCCTTAAATTTATGCAACCGTATATGATTCGACACATTTCGTTTATCTATTCTCAAGGCGTCCATTAATAGAATGTTTTATATACAAAAAAATCTGGTGTGACTGGCGACAGCACACAACTTTCTCTTACCCTTCGGTAAGAGAAAGTTGTGCACTGTGCTGGTCACACCAGATTTTTTGTGTCGAGATATATTTAGTTTCCGATAGCACCTTAGTTTCAAACTTGCATTTTAAATGTTGACTGCTTCAAATAAACTATGGTTATTTTTCAAAATTTTAATCTCATATTTGGACATTTTATACACAATATAGATTCGTAAATAAATACAAAATTTCATAAGAATTGGGAAAAAAAATTTTAAATGCCTAAAAAGTTCTAAAGGGGACCCCCTTTTGAATCGAAATTAACATACAAATCCCTATAGGAAATTAACATTGTTTCTATGCGAAGATAAGGTGGAAAGGGAATTTAAAAAGAGTAGAGAGAGACGATAATGTTTGCAAGTGGGAGAGATATTACTTTCTCTTACCTCTATATATATGTTAATATATAGAGAGAGAAAGTATTGGTTTCATGTCAAAAATTCGATGTCGAGATTTTGATGGATCTTTACGTTTTGAGGTCCCCTGTATCCAAAAAAGTGGTTTTCGCGACATGGTCTGTCTGTCTGTGTGTCTGTGTGTGTGTGTGTGTGTGTGTGTGTGTGTGTGTGTGTGTGTGTGTGTGTGTGTGTGTGTGTTCAATTTTAAGCATGAAGGAATTGAGCTACGAGGTTGAAATTTTATATTTAAGTTAAACACCCCCGGGACCGGAAAAATAAGCTTTTAATCAAAATCGGGCAAAGAGTACTAGTACTTTACTGATGTACTTTTCATTTTTTTTTCGATTTTCTCAAAATTCGCTCTAACGATTTTGATTAAAATTCAAAAATCAATTATTTTTTAGATGCTCTTTCAAATGTATATTCTCGTTTTGCTCTCAAAATTGTTTGAAGCACACTTTACTCTTGTGCTTCATAGAGAAGATAGGAGAAATGGTTGCCATGGTAACAAAATATAAATATTTTCCCATGTTTATAAATTTGACATCTTTAATTCTAATATATTGGCGGAAACTAAATTTTTGTCGACACAAAAAATCTGGTGTGACAAGCACAGAACACAACTTTCGATTACCGAAGGTAAGAGAAAGTTGTGTGCTGTGCAGACAGTCACACCAGATTTTATATATATGTTTTCTTGGAAACAATTAAAACAGAAATAAAAAAATAAATGGGAATTTAAATAATAATTGATTTTTAATCTAATAAAAAGAAAAAGATTTAAATTCCGTTACCATGGCAACCAGTTCTATCTTTCCTATGAAGAACAAGAGTAAAGTGGTCTTCAGAAGATTTCAACGGCAAAATGAGAATATACATTTTAAAGAGCATCTAAAAAATAGTTCATTTATGAATTTTAAAAAAAATCCTTGGAGGGAATTTTGAGAAAATCGAAAAAACTGAAAAAGTACATCAGTAAAGTACTAGTACTTTTTGGCCGATTTTGTTCAAAAGCTTATTTTGAGATTCTTCAAAGGTACCTAAGTTAAATATAAAATTTCAATCCGGTAGCTCAATTCCTTCATGCTAAAAAAATGGTTCCACACACACCCAGACACACAGACCAATTTGCGGGACCCACTTTTTTGGACTCAGGGGACCTCAAAACATGTATATCCATCAAAATCTCGACATCGAATTTTTGACATGATCGCAATACTGTCATGCGCATTCACTCTCTTATATTCATTCTCTTGTACACACTCCATCATTACATTTTGCAACGGTCAACTGCACTCCAATATGTTTTTAAACAAAATAAACCTGATATCGTTCACAAAGTGTTTTTTTATTATGATTTAAGTATTTATTATTATTATGCATTTTCCTAATTTTTTAATTTTTTAGTTATTTCGGCTGCGAGGCCATTTGACCTTTATAAATTTATAGTCGCAACGCCCGGATTCCGCGTCCACAGTAAGCACCCTCTTTGTTGATTCAAGGCCCCCAAAAGCAGGCTTTGCGGCTATTATGCAAAAATTATTATTATTATTATAAATTTCACCTTTTTGTATCTGATATATTATTGGAAATTTTTGCTGGGCACAAAATCTTGAGTGAGGAAGCACATCACATAACTTAGTAACATGAGGAAGCATGCGAAACGTCGGATTTATTCACCCACCATCATCGAAACTTCTTCCTTTTATTTGGTTAAGAGTACTGAATATTGGATAATACTTCAAGCGTTAGCCATAGAGTTTTGAATACCCTTTGTTTTTGTTGCTCCGTTTGTTTCAGGCATTTGTATACATGTATTAAAAAACAAAATGAAGGCGATGCTATATTTCGAGTGTTGTAGATAAATAAAAGGAGAAAAATATCTTGAGGGTGAAATACAAATGAAATGTAAAAGGGAGGATGATGATGATAAAAGATGAGAAAGAGGTTAAGTGGAGGTGAAAATGGAGTATGGAAAAATAATAATAATGGTCTTTTGTGATTTGGTACAACAATAGAGAGATAAAGTGTGTGCTTGTTTGAAAAAAAACACAGGGATTTTTAAGATATAGGGCGTACGGTATTTGAATTAAATGGATGAAATCTTCTTTTATTATATTCTGTACATTCAAATACACTATACATCTCTCTCTTATCATGTTGTTATTATATTATTATAAAAGAGATACGGTCTAGTAGTCCTTTCTAATTAAAATTTCAATAATATTTGGCATTCAACTTCTACTCATTAGGTTCTTGTCATTTAGGCAAATGGATAATTTTGACGAAGATTCTCCAATAGACCTTCGCATTAGCATAAAGCATAATAACACCAATGGGAATTTTCGGAACTTTCGCCACTATGATTCTCAGCAGACGATCTAGTCTACATACATACATACATTTTTCCATACATTTTTTCCTTTTCTTTTTTTTTTTTATTTATAGAAAATTTCTAATAAATCCCCAGTTGAGGATGGGGGAGGGGTCGGCACCTGAAAAACATCTATTTTTCAATAAATAATTTAAGTTTTATTTATTTATTTATTGGCCTTCGGCATTTGTATGCCATTTTGGACACAATAATTTAATTAAATTTAATAATAATTTCTTGAAGATGGTATAAAAAATATTCTTTGAAATATAATCCTTTTGAACTAATTTTATTTACGAGCAGGGACCCCCCTGGACCCCCCCACCAGCTGGCTCGGGCCCGCCATTCAGTGCCTGCTTAAAGATTTGCTTACATTCATGGAATACACAAATGAAAAGAATACATAAATATTTCCTCTATACATTTCCTATGGGAGAAATCGTAACTTTATAAATTAATAACTCAAAAAGTTATAGGAATTTCGGGATTTAAATAATTTTCCTGTAATCCCGAGAAGGTCCTCTTTATACATATAAAATTTCATTTCAAAATTCCAACGGCGAGTTGCCTAAATAAAGCGTAACAGACAGACGGACATTGGCGAATTATATATATAGATAATAAAAAATGATGCTCATCACTCTCAAAAATGTTAACAAACTTTAAATAATCTTCAAATTTATGTGAAATCAGGGCAAAATCTTCAAACACTTAACTCCTAAGTTATATTTTGGCCCCATGGTCGGCACGGGAGGCAACAACATAGTCCAGAATACAAAAAAAAAGAAAAAAAAACCATAAAAATTCGTCAAGTAGTTTCAGAATTAATTAATTAATTATAAAGGAAAAATTTGGAAATTAAATCTCACAATTATTATTCTATTATTAATTATAAGGTATTTATTAGGAACCGACCGAATATTCACCGGTTTTCGGTTAGCGGTTTCGGCCAAAAATCATGGTTTTCGGCCAAAAAGTGCGGTACCTTTCGGCCGGGCCGAAACGCAGAGGTTCTGAAAAAATGTGGATGAGACTCGCGATGCAAAAAAAAAGGTCAAACAATTTGCACTTTCGAGGGAGAAAAAAATTTTAGTCTCCCTAAAAAAAAAGGTAAAATAGAGATGATTTTTCACGGGAGGAAAAAAAATTCAAAAAAAAAAAAAAGGTAAAATGAAAAAAAAATTTTTTATAGGAAATACAAGTTTCGGTTTCGGTTACGGTTTCGGCCGAAACTAAAGTGAGGTAGAATATTCAAGCTTCGGTTTCGGCTGTAACTCTTGTTTCGGTCGGACCCTAGTATTATATTAATTTAATAATAGAATTATATAAAAATTTAATTTTTCAGTGATTAGAGAAAAAATTTTTTACTTTCTCTTCTACCTCTATATATATGTTAATATATATATAGAGAGAAAGTATTGGATTCATGTCAAAAATTCGATGTCGAGATTTTGATGGATCTTCACGTTTTGAGGTCCCCTGAATCCAAAAAAAGTGGTTTTCGCGACATGGTCTGTCTGTCTGTCTGTGTGTGTGTCTGTGAACAAAATATCTCAAGAACGAAAAGAGCTAGGAGGTTGAAATTGTATATTTAAGCTAGGCACCCCCTGAGACGTGACACGAAGCTTTTGAACAAAATCGACCAAAGAGTACTAGTACTTTACTGATGCACTTTTTCAGTTTTTTTCGATTTTCTCAAAATTTGCTCCAACGATTTTTTTAAAATTCAAAAATCAATTATTTTTTAGATTCTCTTTAAAATGTATATTCTTATTTTGTGATTGAAATCTTCTGGAAGACCACTTTACTCTTGTACTCTATAGAAAAGATAGGAGAAATGGTTGCCATGGTAACAAAATATAAATATTTTCCATACTTATAAATTTTACATCTTGAAAATCGAATTTTACCTACTGTCGGGAACTAAATATATGTCGACACAAAAATCTGGTGTGACAGCACAGAACACAACTTTCGATTACCGAAGGTAAGAGAAAGTTGTGTGCTGTGCGCCAGTCACACCAGATTTTTCAAATATAATTTATACGTAAATAACCATACGAATTTTCACTTTTAATTTTTAATTGAATTTGCGTTTGTTTTTTTTTTTTTATACAAAAAGACGTTTATTGAATTTTTTTTATTTTTTTTTTTTGTTCTCGTTCGAGTAAAAGATTAGAACTGAAAAGAGGCTTAAACAACAAGCTGCTTCGAGAGCTTGAATACAAACCAAATATGGTTGTGGCATCCCTCTGAAAATGGGAATCTATTTACTCGAGAGATGAACGCAGATGAGCTCCACCCCTTCCTTCATTTCTTGTCTGTCCTTAAAAGAATGAGGGCAAGGGGGAGGGAGGGAGGGTAAAGTCACAACCCCTTCATCATTAATTACTTGTTATACGTATATAATGAGAATAGTTAAAAGAAGAAGATGGGAAAATAAATAATAAAGGGACCAAGAAGCTTGGAGGGGATTATTATTATTATTATATAAACTCAACTATCTTGGGATTATTAATTAAAATTCCTTTCTTAGTGATTATCGGACTAAATTTGCTATTAATTACACCAATAGCATTTAAAGAAGATGGACGGGAATTTTGTTTATTGACATAAGTTAGTGATCTCCAAACGTTTCAAATATGCCATCATCAGAATTATAGTTTGTGCGTGAAGGGCAAGAATCCCTCTCGTCGCTCTTACCCCCCTCCGACCCCGAACTAAACATTAAAATGAAATATATTATCGTATTCACTTCGTGAAGAAAATTCTTATAGCTAATTAAATTAACATCTAATTATAGGATTAGTAAATTGACACAAACTGACTATTACATTTATTAACAATCTTATTTATATTCATCGTAGATGACAGAACTGTATCTTATTTTACTAAAGATGGCAGCACTGTTCTTCTACTCCTTATTTATGCTTAAATTATATGGATATTATTTTAATTTTTAATATTATACAATATTTTTAAGTACACAATTGCCTACCTCCTATACCAAACGTCGCACAGTGGGCTGAAATCGAAAAAAAGCGGCCATAATTATCTTTTTTGGGCGGATTTTTACAAAATTAAAACTATACATACATAATCATATGTTCTACTATACCCTTCAATATTTTCATATTTTACCAAAAGGGGTTGAAATTACCCCTTGACAAAGTTGAAAAAAAAAAATTATGATGAGTGAAATATAAAAGAAAAACATATGCCAAAAAATCAAAAAAAATATGCGTTTTACAAAAATGACATTTATTTTTACACAAAACATACATGGGGTGAACTACCCCTTACTGAAGGGAGCAAAAAAAATTTTTTTTTTTGATAATTACAAGCAATACGTCTTTATATACATTTTAATGGATGCTGATTCCAAAGATGTCATCTATTTTTACTAAAAACATACATGGGGTGAACTACCCCTTACTCAAGGTGATAAAAAAATTTTGCTTTGATAATTACAAGCAATATGTCTTTATATACATTTTAAAGGTCACTCGTTACGAAAATATCATTTATTTTTACAAAATATATAGATGGGGTGAACTACCTCTTACTGAAGGAAGCAAAAATATATTTTTTTTTTTTGGTAATTACAAGCAATATGTCTTTATATACATTTTAATGGATTATTGATTACAAAGATGACTATTTTCTCTTCCCTCAACATTGGGGGAGGGGGGGGAGGGGCTCGAGCCCCTTGGGCCCCTTGGAGTCGGCTTCTATGTCTCTGTCATTATACTTAAATAAAATTATTTGCTAAAAAATAAATTACAATATTCTAGCCACTAACTTCTGTTTTATGTTCCTGTTCACCACTGTCTCTCGCTGATTGACCAGAGACAGAGGAAGTGAAGTCATTGAGGGAAATTTAAAACTTTAAAATTTTGCGCCGAAGGCGAGCAATTGCAAAATTTCCAAACAGTGAGCAAGAATAAATGTGATGCATTTGCTCGCTGAAGGCATTTAAGGGGGTCCAGGGGGGCTTTATCACTTGTATACAAAAATAATATAGTTATTTCAATAATATTAATAAGAATATGAACAAGAAAAAATGAAATTTTCAAATATTGAATATTCCCTTTTAATAGATTATTTTTTCAAAAGATTACAAAATCCGAGCCCCCACCATAAAATTTTATGGTCATTCTAATCATATCCTGGTTTTATTTTGTCCGTCAGCCCTTTGTAACGTTTCATTATTATCTGTAAAGCAGAGAGAAGTTCATGTGGTTTGACGGTTATCACTTGTTTTTCCGCCGATTTAATTATAAAAAAATTAATAAAAATTTTTCGGGCAAAATCGGGCAAAAAGTTTCGATGCAATTATGTTCTACATGTATTCTAGTTTCAGAATCTATTGAGTTTGTTAGAAGGCAAGAGGATGCCCATATACTTTTTTGAAATTGAAAAAAATTTATATTGCTTTTTTTTTACTTACAAAAAAAATTTATTTAAAAATAAATAACGGTAATACAAGAAAAACAAAAATATATTCAGAAAGAAGATTAATTTATCTATGATTCAAAAAAAAAATTCATTAAAATTGGATTAATATTAATACATTAAAAAAAATTTCTGAATATCGACTTAAAACGCAAAGAAAAGTTAGTAAGTTTTCTTGCCCACTTTGGCGCTCTATAACTCTGGTTTGGGTTGGGTAAAAAAAAAATGAATTATTGTCCTGAGGTCCACATATAGTCTATTATTGGTGTGCAAAACGTTGTTATTATATTTTGAAGTTCATTTTTTCGAATTATGGCCGCTTTTTTCCTATTTCAGCCCACTGTGCGTCGCGGGTTCGGACCCCAGGCAGTCCGATGATTTTATTTAAGCCATTTGGATACCAGATGGCTTAAATAGAAATGCCTGAACCCCAAATATATATATTAATTACAACGGTTATCGTCTAAAGTCTTAAATGGCCTACGTTGCCGAGAAGACTGTGTGAATGTGTGTGTGAGTGTGAGTGTGAATGAGAAAAAAGTGTGAATGTTTAAAAAAAAAAAAAAAAAGAAGTACACAATTCTTGTATATTTTTTAGAAAAACTTTTTTCAATTTATATATTATTTGAATTAAGCATAAATATCTATAGATAGCAGCACTATTTATCCCGCCAATTTTCAAATTTGATTACTTTATGTTTTTACAGTTTTATTTTCCAAATTTTATAAATAACGTTCGACTTGAGACATGTCGTCATTGCTCAACTTTAGCTATCACAAAGTTATTTAATTAATAATCCCAAGATAGCCGAAAAACATGGTTTGTTGCCAATTATTTTAAATGGCTTTACAATAAAGTAAATCCCCTAAAATATTGCCGCAATATTCTCTGAAAGAAACCGGTAATTTTCCTCCAATATTCCAGGCCTGTCTGGGTAGATAGGCTATCTGCATTGTGCAAACGATCGCAGCGCCTCTAATCTCTCACGAAATTCATATATTGTATTTTCAAACAGATGTTACAGAGAGTCGTTCAGTGGTATAGAGAGTGTAGGGGCCTATACTACTGATTGAAAATACATTATTTGAATTTCGTGGCATACTGTATGTAGAGGCGCTGCTATCGCTCATCCAATGCAGATGGCGTGCATATCGAGATGCGGCAACCATCTTAACTAATCCAAATAAGATGTAATAACCTTTTTAATCTTAAATGAATAATACCTGAAGAAGGTCACAGAATGAGTGGCCGAAACGTTGTAATTTCCAGTTAAACCGAAAACAAAATTCTTTTAATACGATGAAAGCCTAGACTTCAAAATAATAAATATTAATTTTAATAAAATGAAAAATGTCGAAGCGAGTGCTCTTTGGCTACAGTGTTGAGTGTTGGATCACCCCCAAATGAATGAATCTATTGATATATTTAATGTTATTTTTATTAGTTCATCAAGTCTTGTCTTTTATAAAACTAAATAAATATTTATCAACATACCGCATAGCCCATTACTGAAAAAATTGATGAAATTTTGAACAAAGTTGAAGAAAATTCTTGATTTTTTCCCTAAAACTTGTTTGAAGTACACACTTTAGTTCCAATGGAAGCATTCGTAGCTCAGTTCGAC
>JAKCPI010012651.1:0-24306 GCA_023213315.1 Euborellia annulipes
TTCAAAGTTGCCTTCACTTCTTATTAATTTAGGGTCGAGAAAAAAACAATGAGGGTTCAAAAATGCTATTCAAAATCACTTCCTTGCCTCAAATAGATATTCTTAAACAAAAACTTTAAAGCCAAAGCGTTAACATTTAGGAAATAGTGTTAAAAATTAATGCCATGTCTAGGGGGTGCCTTTAAAATTTTAACGTCGTTGTTAAAATAAAAATGGCGTCCTTATGTGCAAGAACGTATTTAACGGTTCGTTAAACGCTTTTGTTGGTTTAAACCTTCCGCTAAATATTTTTGGGTTGCAAGAACGTATTTAAAGATGATTGGTTCGTAAAAGCTGTATTTAAACTAAAGGTTGAAATTCGGGGCTTTAAACTATAAAGTATCCACTAACCTGATTTGTTTCATTGAAATAAAAAAGAATTTAGTGACTATATTATCACGCGAGAGAGGTAAGATATAAATGCATTAATTTAATTGATTTTTCTTTAGTTTCTGAAACGTTTTAAGCGATATTATTAATTATTATAGATATTCATTCGATGAAGAGAAAAAGTGAGGTTATAGTATATTCCCAGTTTCTTTATAATTTAACATCTGAAAGTCAGATCTACCAACGTATTTATTATTTTTATTTTACGATATTTAAATATTTAAACATTTTTTGTTTTGTAACCTAATATTAACAATTAAAATTTAAAGAATACAAATATAATTGCTATTTTTATTTCTTTTATAATTTTGGTACTATTATAAATTATACAATTTGCCAATGCGCCCTTGCGGTCAAATGGCCAACTACATAGAGAGCTGTCATTTTCGGTGGCCCAATCGTTTTGCATCTATCTATATATCTTTACAGTAGGGAATAGTTAACGGATCCTTTAAAGTTGCTTTAGCAACAGCCTATAATTTTAAAGCCCAAAGCGATGTTTACTAACAGACTTTTAAATATTTACAAAACTGTTTTCTTGCAACCCGGCATTAACCTAAAAAGTAAGGTTATAATTTTGATATCTTTGAATTAAAAGCCACATGTTAAAACTTTGTTTAGAGAATAGCAATTTTTTTAACGCTGATTGATTTTACATTACTTTTTAACACCTATTTGTTTTTTTTTTTTAAATTTTAACGTCTATTTATTAGAGAGTTGACCTGATAGAGGGGAAGAGAAAGTAAAAAAAAAAATTTTCCGAGCCTCTTATTCCAATTTTCAACCCTCCTTGATGTTGCTTAACAACACAGAATTGATGGGCTTTCTATTTTAATTAAAATTGTTCTTTTTATCGATTTAATACAATAATTTGAGCACAATTATAATTTTGAAAACAATCTTGCATGTTACTAATGACAATATCTCCTCTCTTTGTTATTAATAATAAATAAAAGGAAGTGAATAGAATAATGCATGAAGAGAGAGAGCAGAGCAGAGCAAGCAATTAATTCCGGTGAAACCAATTAAATTCCCGGGGCCCGAACACACCCTTAAATTGCGAACATCCGTGTGATTAGTTGAGAATTGAGAGGGGGGGGGGGGGGGGGGTTAAAATGACCCTTAGGCACCCCCCCACCCCACCCGCGCTAACAAGATAACACTTTGATAGTAGAGGATAATTCATTCGTTCTGACTGAGTCTTATTTTAATAGGGAATAGGAGAGACCCTCTCAGGGGGGGGTTTGTTCTTGTTGATCAATAGAAGAAAAGGTGGAGAGAGTCCGGCGTGGTTGGTTCGGTTGCCTTAGCAACGGAGGGTGGATGCTTCCTTCAATCACGTCTCTGCATTCCATTCATTGTCTTCTTATTCTTCTCGACTTCAAATACTATTTATACTCTATTAAAACGAATTAGTAGAATTTTTACTTATTCAAATAGTAGGTAAGAAAATTACATAAAATTTAGACATTTTGAGTAGAATCTACTAATATATTTAGTAAATTTATTGGTTACTTTTAGATTAGTTATTTTTTACTAATTCAAAAAGTAGTTCATTCAATTCCGGCTGTCTGAGAAGCCAACATGGCCGACCAGCTGTTTGATCGGTTCCTTAATAAAGACATTTTTTGCAATATAAGGCTTTATTTAAGTTATAATAATACAAATAAATAATAATATTGAGATAACTTGTATTTTTTGTTAAAAATTGCAGGAAATATATGTTAAGTCAAAACAAATAGATTCCAAATTTTTTTAAATTAATAAAATATTATTTTTTAAATAGTCAATTAAGAAATATTTTTACTTAAAATTTAGTAAATATATTTCTTGATATAACGATAATTAGTTTTATTAAGTTTATTTAGAAATAAATTGCTGGGAAGGAATATAGTAACATTCAAGTAAAAAGCATTGTTAACACCAGCGACATACTTATATACCAAATAACATAGAAGTAAGAGTAAGTCAAGTTTAAGTGGGTTCGGCTAGAACTCGAGTCAATAAACACAAGTTAAGGTCCCGGTGTCATCACACCTTATTTCAGATATCTTAAACATTTCTTTTTTTGGTCATTATTTTTTTAAAAATTCACTTATTCAATTAGTGAATTTTTCATATTAATAATTTTTACTAATTGAAAAAGTGGATATCCACTATTTACGGGTGGTCTACTTTGCACATCTTAAAAAAGTGACTGTACACTATGAATTAGTAGTTTTTTACTAATTCGTTTTTAGAGAGTACGTAAGTGTTGAAATTCCTTTTCCTTTTCTATTTCTACAAATAATTAATTAGATAACTCCCTCTCTCTCTCTGTTTCGTTGATTCCAACTCAACTCACTTAGACAAATAGCAAAAAGGGAGAGAGAAAAAGAATTTTCTTTTTTTTTATTTTTTTTTTTTTAACCCAACGACAACGGAAGTATTCAGTTCGCGATTCGTGCTTTTTGGCTTGTTAGGCAAACACGTTCCTCTCTCTCTCGTCGATATATATAAAAATAAACAAACAAGCCCCCCCCCCCCCCCGTTTGGATGCCGTCGCATTTCCAATAAGGAATTCCTCGAGGTTTAACCCCGGAAATAGAGAGCAGCGAAAGATTTCCGCCTTGCAATGGATCTAAATTTATTTTATTACATTCTAACAGGTTTTATATTATAGGTGTGTATTAAACTATAATAAAAAAAAAATAATAATAATGACAAGAGTAATAAAACAACAACAACAACAACAACAACACACGTGATGTTGAATAAAATTGATTAATGAAAAAGATAATGTTAAACATAAAGCTTTTTACTTGTTGTTACCTATATATATATATATATATATATATATAAATAATTGCATTAATGTCAGAGATTTTGATGGAAATACACGTTTTGAGACGAAAATAAAAGCCAGTTTGGGAATAAAATTGCTCAAGAAGAAAGTTGAAATTTAAATAAGGTACCCCTCTAGCTGCCCCTTTTTTTAGGGCCCCATTATTAAAGGGAATAATTTACAAGTAAAAACCATCAAGTATGTTTTTTTAAAGTATATTTCTACATTACACAAACAATAAAAATGAAAAATGCCATCAAGTAGGAAGAAAAATTTATACATTAAAAAAAATAGATTTTCTATTCAGGGGCGTATCGAGATAGTTGGGGGCCTGGGGCGTCACTAGAAGAGGGGCTCTATATCGATTTTGTACCAGAGGTGTATATTATTAGAGAACTCATTTTTAAATATCCCCCTCCTCCATACACAAAAATATTTTTAAAATACCCTATATCCCTGAACCCCGAGGGCCCCGGGTCCTCTCAAAGACAAATATTTGGGGGCGTATGCCGGCTCAGAGCCTAGGGCGAAGCCCCCCCCCCCGGGTATTTTCTCTTTTTGGTTTCTTTGATGCAAACTCTTTGCTAAAATACAGTTTTTTAGCCCGGCCCGGCCCGCGGGCCTCCCTGCATCGCGGGGTTTGCGGGAGTGTACGTTACGCCATTGCTCTGGCACGTGACTCGAAGCTTTTGAACAAAATCCGCCAAAAAGTACTAGTACTTTACTTTTTCGGTTTTGTCGATTTTCTTAAAATTCGCAGTAACGATTTTGATTAAAATTCAAAAATCAATTATTTTTTAGATGCTCTTTAAAATGTATGTTTTCATTTTGGTCTCAAAATGGTTTGAAGCACACTTGACTCTTGTACTTCATAGGAAAGATAGGAGAAATGGTTGCCATGGTAAATATTTTCCCAGATTGGCGGAAACTAAATATACTGCGCATCAATAAAAGCGTAACATTTTATTTCTTCTTAAATAGACCTGTTCTGATCTACCTTAATGATACTCTAATTTAAGAAACATTTATTATGAAATATTATAAACATTTCTAAGTAAATTTAACACAAATACAAATCATTTTAATCAATTTAATAGAATTTAAATAAAATAAAGACAAAAATGTCGAAATTAAATTAAAGCTAAATTTCCAAAATTTTAAAATAAAATTTCCATTTCAGTTTTTCTCTGTCTATTTTATTAGAAATTCTTATAAAAACAAAATTTCGACATATTTTACTTTCTCTTACCTATGTATATATGTAATATATATAGAGAGAAAGTATTGGATTCATGTCAAAAATTCGATGTCGAGATTTTGATGGATCTTCACGTTTTGAGGTCCCCTGAATCCAAAAAGTGGTTTTCGCGACATGGTCTGTCTGTGTGTGTGTGGGTGGGTAGGTGTGTGGGTGGGTGTGTGTGTGTTCAATTTTAAGCATAAAGGAATTGAGCCATGAGGCTGAAATTTTATATTTAAGTTAAACACCCTCCTGGACCGGAAAAATAAGCTTTTAATCAAAATCGGCCAAAGAGTACTAGTACTTTACTGATGTACTTTTTCAGTTTTTTCGATTTTCTCAAAATTTGCTCCAACGATTTTTTTTAAAATTCAAAATCAATTATTTTTTAGATGCTCTTTAAAATGTATATTCTCATTTTGCGATTGAAATCTTCTGAAGACCACTTTACTCTTGTATTTCATAGGGAAGATAGGAGAAATGGTTGCCATGGTAACAAAATATAAATATTTTCCTATACTTAAAAATTTTACATCTGAATTCAAATGTTCCGTACTGTCGGAAACTAAATATATATCGACACAAAAAATCTGGTGTGACAAGCACAGAACACAACTTTCGATTACCGAAGGTAAGAGAAAGTTGTGTGCTGTGCGCCAGTCACACCAGATTTTTTCCTTTATTTAAATTGTATTAAAATGATGTGGATTTGTGTTAAATTTACTTAGAAATGTTTAGAATAGGGGTATTCGTGGTCTTGTATATAGACGTCCTATCGTCTCAAGTGTCCTCTGTCTTATTTGAGTATACGACATAGGACATTTGCCACTCCTATTGCTAAATAGTACATAAGACGGCCACATTGGTGTCGTATGTTGAAAAGCAATTTCCTTCCGCCTTTAGAAATGTCAAAGTTATATTCTAACCTAAAAAGTGTTTGTGTTTGTTTCTCTTATATAATAGAGATTTAAAAATAAAAATGAATGAAATATGTGATACAATTTTAAAAAGAAAAAGATTGATGAATGTTGTTCGATCTCACCGATAGGAGCGCCACTAGTCAACAAATACGACATTATTTTTGATTCTTTCGTTAACTTAATTATGGTAGATAGAAGAAACAAAAATGTTACGTTTTTATTGACGCGCAGTGTATATGTCGAAACAAAAAAAAAACTGGTGTGATAAGCACCGAGCACAACTTTCGATTACCGAGAAAGTTGTGTGCTGTGCGACCAGTCACAGCAGATTTTTAATTTTAATTTTATAATCTGTTAGATGATGTCGCCACAAATTAAAAGTTTTACAACTTTTTTTTTTTTGTTTCATGAATGGATTATAAATTCCTTTTAATAGGCCAAAATAATTTTTAATCAATCAATTCCCTTTGGGAAAGAGAATTTTTTTTTACGTTTTATGAATTGAACAAAAAAAAAAAAAAAAAAAAAAACTTGTCAAAGATAATATTGTCGATTGAATGACTCTAGAGAACTTTTTTTTTTTTTTTAATATGCAATTTAATTTAACATATTAAAAGTTTTTTTTTTTTGTTTAATTAAAACGCTCTTAAAATGGAGGAATTGATTGAAATTTGGGGGGAGAGAGAGAGAGAGAAAACAACTTGTTGAATAAACAATGATGTTGATGGATGTGCAGATGCACATTTATCATTCACATATCGTGTAAGATGTAAATTTTAAAGTCTCTATTTAATTGTGATTTATATATATATAAATGTGATAATGATAATAGCAACTAAAATAAGAAATTAAAAGCAGGCAAAAGGAAGAAACAAAAAAATCTGTTATCTAATTAAAAGTTGTGTTCTCTACTTGTCACGCCAGATTTTTTGTGTCGTCATACATTTATTTTTGAAGTCAGAGATGTAAAATTTAATAATGCTGCTCGTCAGCTGAAAGATCTTTCAAATCAAAACGTATATTTCCATCAAAATCTTAACCTCGACCTTTTATATGGACCCTGTTACGCAATTGTGTGTCAAGTGGTCAGGTACAGAGTTTTGAGAAAATCAACATTAAAGTTTTTCTAATTTAAATTGTTTCGATTTTTGACATGATCGCAATACTTTCTTTCTCTATATATTTCATATATAGGGTACGAGAAAGTAAAAATTATTATTGCAAAATTCTCTAACAAGTGTAAGTCCAATTATATTTGTAAAAATGCTTCAAAGTCCCTTGACACATGATTGCAAATTAATCTATGCACTATTTATATTAATAAAATAATTTTAGGTTTATAATTCAAAAATTAAAACGGAGTTATTATTAAAGTTCTTTTATGGTTATATTTAATGCTAGTAGCTTAGAAACTTTTTTATCAAAATTACATTAATAAATTTTAAATAGTATTAATATTTTAAAATTAAATACAAAGTGTAGCAAAATTTTCCCATCAATAATTCCTGAATTCAAGTGATCATGGCTAACAGAACAAAATCAAGGGTTTAATATATAAGAAAGTGAATATTTTTTTTTCCTACTATATTAATTTTTTTATATATATAAAAGAGTGGAAGATTAAAAAAGATTTTCATGGTATTCACGTTTTGGGTCCCCATGACATCCAAACGTGATTTTCGCGACAAGGTCTTCCCTGTGTCTGTCTGTCTGTCTGTCTGTCTGTGTGTGTGAGAAAAAATCTCTAAAAAAGAAAAAGAGAGGGGGGTTGAAATTTTTTATTTAAGTAGGGGCCCAAAACGTACGAATCTTTCAAGACTTTTAAGTCTAGTACCTTTCACTGAGGCACCTTCTCAGTTCCCCCAGTTCGAGTTTCCCCTTTATGCTCCACCTTTTGTTTTTATTTCAAAATCAATTCTTGGTCTTCAATAAAATGTGACTATTGGTCATTTTGTGGTTGAAATCTTCTGAAGACCACTTTACTCTTGTACTCCATTGAAAAAAAGGAAAAAAAAAAAAAATAAATACAAAGTGATAACAAAATTTTCTCATCAATCTAGTTCCTGAATAATAACATGGACAACTGTCGATTCCAAAGTTAAAATAAAGTTGTGTGAAATGCGACTTACACATATTATTTATTTTGTTGTCTTTTCGAAATCCTCATCTTCATTATCGGGAATAATATCAAATTAAGTACTACGAAACAACGTGTTAGGAACATAAATCATTTTTGCAAAGTGAAATTTCTACATTGAAATATTGTAAAAATAATTTTAAGCTTTTACATTAAATATAAATTTTTTTAGGATATATTTCATAAAAAATATTATTAATTATAGCATTTGAAACAATATTCCGCGCTTAACTCAATTTTTTTTTTTTTTTTGGGCTTGACACACTATTGCGTAACAGGGTTCAATATATGATCGCAATACGCCCATGTACTTGGCTTTTCCGTTCCACACGCTGATTCACCCACCCACGCTTATCTTTAACAATTACTTTCGAATTTCAACAATAAAAAAGAAAACGCTCCAATTATTAAACAATAATAAAAATTTTTACAAAAGAAAAAAAGAAGATAAAAGAAGTCTTAAAAAAAGATAAATATGAAAATTGAGAGAATTTTATTCTCTCTTTTAAAGAGCAACTAATTGACTTTTTTTTTTTTTAAATAAAAAATAATGACTCGAGAAAATTTGCATAATAGAAATTTTTGATTAAAACATTTTTTATTTTTTATTTTTTTTTTTGTACAAGTCTTAGCTGTTTCTTTTGTAAATAATAAGGGCAAGCAATAAATATGAAAAGATTTCTTTTTAGATGGAGAATTTTCTATAGAAAATACATTTTATTCAATTTTTAAACGACAATTCTAATCATAGGCGGAGAGAATGGAAGTTATTTTTTTTTTTTTTTAATAACTCTCTCAATTGAAATATAAGTAGGCCTATATTAAATAACTGCTTGCTAAGGGGGAACGGGAGCGAAGTGGTTACGCATGTTTTTCCCGCTAAGATGGCGTTGTGTGTCATAAAAAGTATGCCCAAAATATCAAGTAATTCAAAAAATTTGCCAAGAGATGTCAGCATGGTAGCTAATAATATTTAATGCATTTTTCATTGATCTTTTAACTATAAATACTTTATAAATGTTATTACAGCAATTGTTCCCTCTCTCTTTAAATGGAGTTTATTGTTGTTGTTGTGTTGCTTCCTTTTTGGCCATTTGAAATGGGATTGTTTTTGAAAACTCTCTTTCTCTTTGTCGCGTTGTTTGCTTTTTGGTTTGTTGTTGTTGTTATTGACCTTTTAGCAAAAAGGAAATGAATTTTATCGCGACAATTTTTATGATATATTAAATGGAGGATTTATTTCAAAACTAATGAAACAATAATAATATTCTTTGACTGCTTTAAAAAAAAAAATAAAATAAAAAGGTTTCTTCTTCCACTTGAAATTGTTAAAAAAAAAAAAAAAATTTATTTTATTTTTATAAGGTTTGTTATATTGTGACATAAAAAAAAAAGATTTTTTTTTCTTTTTTTAAATCAGTAATCTCTTTAGCTAAAAACGAATTAGTAAAAAACTACTAATTCATAGTGAATAGTCACTTTTTTAAGATGTGCAAAGTAGACCACCAGTAAATAGTGGATATCCACTTTTTCAATTAGTAAAAATTATTAATATGAAAAATTCACTAATTGAAAAAGTGAATTTAAAAAAAAATGATGACCAAAAAAAGAAACGTTTAAGATATATGAAATAAGGTGCGTTGACACCGGGACCTTAACTTGTGTTTACTGACTCGAGTTCTAGCCCAAACCACTTAAACTTGACTTACTCTTACTTCTCTGTTATTTGCTATATAAGTATGTCGCTGGTGTTAACAATGCTTTTTACTTGAATGTTACTATATTCCTTCCCAGCAATTTATTTCTAAATAAACTTAATAAAACTAATTATTGTTATATCAAGAAATATATTTACTAAATTTTAAGTAAAAATATTTCTTAATTGACTATTTAAAAAATAATATTTTATTAATTTAAAAAAATTTGGAATCTATTTGTTTTGACTTAACATATATTTCCTGCAATTTTTAACAAAAAATACAAGTTATCTCAATATTATTATTTATTTGTATTATTATTACTTAAATAAAGCCTTATATTGCCAAAAATGTCTTTATTAAGGAACCGATCAAACAGCTGGTCGGCCATGTTGGCTTCTCAGACAGCGGGAATTGAATGAACTACTTTTTGAATTAGTAAAAAATAACTAATCTAAAAGTAACCAATAAATTTACTAAATATAATAGTAGATTCTACTCAAAATGACTAAATTTTATGTAATTTTCTTACCTACTATTTGAATAAGTAAAAATTCTACTAATTCGTTTTAAGAGAGTACAGTCTTCCTTTCCCATTCTTCCTCCATATCACGGCCGTAGCTAGGGGGGGGGGGGATCAAGGGGGATTGATCCCCCCCCCCCCGAAATAAAAAAAAGATATTGATTTTAGTGCGCCCGTCTTACTTTGTTGTTATACACAACATAATAGTTAATCAATCACTACAAACAAAATTCTGGTAATGGTTTTCTAATAAATATATATGATAAGTGACACCATTTTATTTATTTTATTAAAACGATTTTATGATTTTCTACTGTTCCACCAATTCAAACCCCCCCCCCCGAAATTATTTTCTGGCTACGGCCCTGCTCCATATCATTTATACACGCATAGATCGATTTCAAAAGTGTTTTGATTAAATAGAGCGTGCAAGTTTTCTCTATTATTTTTATTTTTTCTATTTATTTATTTATTTCTATATTATAAAGAACATATATATATTTTTTTATGAAAATAATCCTCCGAAAGCAAAGCAATCCAATATTCAATTGGAAATAAATGATCTCTAAAACAACCGCAGAACGTATTCGTGTAGTTTATCTGTTTTAATTCAATTATGCCAATCCCAATGGGCTCTAGAATTATGACCCAGCCTGTGTGTGTGTATGTGGTCTGTTTTGTGTATTGTAAATGGTACAGAGAGAGAGAGAGTGAATTAGAAAAGAGCGAGCGAGAGGATTTCCGAATAGAGGACAATGAATCAAAAAAGGGGCCGTATTAATTGGGCTGACACTTAACACGGGAGAGCTGCTTTATGTCGCATAATAACTTAAATGATGGGACACCCGGTACCCAAAATGAAACATTAAATCTCTCTCTCTCTGGTTGAAATATTAAAAAAAAAAAAAAAAAATCACTGTTTATGTAATACTGTATCGAGGGGAGAGCGATTGAGAGGATTCGAGTTTGCAAATGAACACACAGCAATCCAAACTAAACATCAAATATCCCCCCCCCCCCCACCCCCCCTTCTCCTTTCATTCAATGATGATTTCAAATGCACAAATTCGAATAGAGAACACGGATGATGCTCATTCAGATTTGCTCATCACTTACGTAATAACAACAACAATCGCCTTTAAGGATTACGTATTATTTTTTTACTTTCTCTTACCTCTATATATGTTAATATGGAGGTTGAAATTTTATATTTAAGCTAAGCACCTCGTGAAAATAAGCCTTTTAATCAAAATCGGCAAAAGAGTACTAGTACTTTACTGATGTACTTTTTCAGTTTTTTTCGATTTTTTTAAAAATTCGCCCCAACGATTTTGTTTAAAATTCAAAAATCAATTATTTTTTAGATTCTCTTTAAAATGTCGCAACGTTTTTGAAGAGCTCAAGACCGGGGAGGACGATTCAGGGAGAGTATCTGCTCGCAAAATAAAAAAATTAAAAATATAAAAAAAATAAATTATAATTTATTAAAAAAATCAAAAATAAATTTCATTGAAAAATATTTAAAAAAAAAAAAATAAATTGGATAAATAGAGGAAGGTTTCGGTTTGATGTCTTCGGTTGAAATTGATTGGCGTTTCGGTCGCAAGTGGACGACCTTCGTCCGAACTGCAGTGAAGGCGGACGTTTCGGTCCTCTGCATTAAATGGTGACCGTCTCTCGGCCCGAAGACAAAATAGGTGGTGGCGGTGGCTGCACATCGAGTGGTGTCGAGGGCGGCTCCATAGCCATCGAATGTGTGTGAATGATAGAAGATATTGGCGGCCTCACAGCCCGCCGTTGAGATATGTTGGATGTTGGCGGCTGGATAATGAGCCATCGATGACTGAAGTCAAGTGGCTTCACAACCCGCCAGAGAATGGGTTAGCGGCCCCACAGCCCGCGGTCGAATGATGTATTTCTGTGGGCTTTGCCAGCCCGCAATCGAATGAAGTTTTTTTTGTCTGTCCCCGACCAAATAATTTTCTCTCAAAAGGGGAAGGCGAAAAAAGGATTAATTCTATTTTAACATTTTTCAAATTAAATTTCATTAATTTTTCTTTTCTCTATAATTTTATACACCAAAAATAAATTTAATTTAATTTTAAAATAAAAAAGAAAACGATCTCTCCCTGGGATCGTTGCGATGTATATTCTCATTTTGTAATTGAAATCTTCTGAAGAACATTTTACTCTTGTACTCCATAGAGTAGATAGGAGGCCATGGTAACAAAATAAAAATCTTTTCCCATACTTATAAATTTTACATCTTGAATTCTTATATCGTCGGGAACTAAATATATGTCGACACAAAAAATCTGGTGTGACAAGCACAGAACACAACTTACGATTACCGAAGGTAAGAGAAAAGTTGTGTGCTGTGCGACAGTCACACCAAATTTTTACATCTTGAATTCATATGTACCGTACTCTCGGACAATAAATATTTATCGTCACACCAGACAACAATCTGGTGTGACAAGCACAGAACACAACATTCTATTATACAATAGTCGATTACCGAAGGTAAGAGAAAGTTGTGTGCTGTGCTTATCACACCAGATTGTTTTTGTGTCGAGATATATTTAGTTTCCGACAGTACCATGGGCGTAGCCCCCCCCCCCCTGACTTGTCCTAAAAATTAAAAAAAAAAAAACAAATATATATTTTTCCCATTGGGAATTTTTTTTTAACGCCCCAATCCACTACATTAATTTAATTTTTTTTTTTTTATTTAAATAAATAATTAATAATCTATGTATATATTAATTGCAAACCCCTCCTCTCGCCCTAACAAGGGGTTGCCCCCCCTAACAAGAAGTCTGGCTACGCCCATGGACAGTACGGTACATATGAATTACATTTGAACTCAAAACGTGTATTTCCATCCCGATATCTAGTTTTTTGACATGAGTCCAATATTATATTCACAAACAGTAAGCTTATATAGATAAAAATCTGGTGTGACTGGCGCACAGCACACAACTTCTCTTACCTTCGGTAATCGAAAGTTGTGTACTGTGCTTGTCACACCAGATTTTTCGTGTCGACATGTATTTAGTTTCCGACAGTAGGGAATATTTGAATTCAGATGTCAAAATTATAAACATGGGAAAATATTTATATTTTGTAACCATGGCAACCATTTCTCCTATCTTTCCTATGAAGCACAAGAGTAAAGTGTGCTTCAAACAATTTTGAGAGCAAAACGCGAATATACATTTGAAAGAGCATCTAAAAAATAATTGATTTTTGAATTTTAATCAAAATCGTTAGAGCGAATTTTGAGAAAATCGAAAAAAACTGAAAAAGTACATCAGTAAAGTACTAGTACTCTTTGGCCGATTTTGATTAAAAGCTTATTTTTCCGGTCCCGGGGGGTGTTTAACTTATATATAAAATTTCAACCTCCTAGCTCAATTCCTTCATGCTTAAAATTGAACACACACAGACACACACACAGACACACACACACACAGACAGACCATGTCGCGAAAACCACTTTTTTGGATTCAGGGGACCTCAAAACGTGAAGATCCATCAAAATCTCGACATCGAATTTTTGACATGAATGCAATACTTTCTCTCTATATATATATTACATATATACATAGGTAAGAGAAAGTAAAAAAAATAAAGTGTATTTATTGATTTCAGATTTTAAATAAACACACATCAATCAAATTATCACAGCATCATCACATTTTCTTTTTTTTTTTTCTATTAAAACATTCAAAAAAAAAAAAAAAAATTCATTTCGGAAATTGGAGATGGCAAATCGGAAATTTGAAATGCAATAATACTCGTATTTTCAAGTTACGAGGGCAGGTCAATGAGTCCGTGACTTTTTGAATGAAACACAGGGATTTTGGATAAAAATTTTATTTCAACGTAATCTCCATTGAGCTTTATACATTTTGTCGAATTTTTTTATCCCTTCCAAAAATAAGATTTGTCGAGGGCATCAAAATCATCGTTGGAGTCAAATCCGAACCATTTTTTCAGGTTTGGACCTAAATCCGGAGAATAGGGCGGATGAGGGAGCAATTCGTATCCCAATTCATGGATTCACTATTTTCCATTTTCTTCTCAAATCACGAGGTAGTCTGCTATTAAGGGGCCTCGGGAGTGAAGGTGTTACGCATATTTATCATATGTGTCATAAAAAGTATGCCCAAAAAATCAAGTAATTCAAAACTTTGCCAAGAGATGTCAGAATGGTAGCTAATAATATTTAATGCATTTTCATTGATCTTTTAACAATAAATGTTATTATATATTATGTATCTTTTATAAAAAGCATAAAAATATATAAATATAGGCTATTAGGGGATCGGCTGTTAGACTAGCCTGCCATCTATTGCAAGAATTCTGAACTAATTTGACAGATGATTTTTAAATAAATCATCTAAGCTTATTTTAAAAATTTCTTTATTAATATGTGATTAATAATAACAATAAATTCATTTTTAAATTTAAAAAAATTAAAGATTATTGGGACAGATTGTTTTTTTGTATTTGCTTGATAACAAAAAAATTAATTACGATAATTTTTTAATAAGTCATTAAACAAATTATAGCTCGATGTCCCAATAATCTCTTATGAATTTAATTCATTTAAAAAAAATAACAGCATTGAAAAATTATTTCTTATAATAATCTTGTTTTTTTTTTTTTTTTTAAGTACGTTTAGACGTCGCTCCTGAACCCCCTTAATGGATGTCAAACAAAAACTAAAAGACCCAGCTGGTTCACATTTCCAAAGGAGTCAGCTGATAGTTGCCTGCTGACAGGAGCAGTGCTGCCATTTCAGTTAAGAGGCGGGAAATTCAAAAAGTCACGGACTTATTGACCTGCCCTCGTAAAACTAAAAACTAATTCATTTTACAATATCAATAGACGCAACAACGAACGAAATTGTTTTGTGACAAGCACGTCACACAATGGAGCTGCAACTTTACTTGGCTAATTGTAATCTTAACATGTTTATATTTCCCCCCCCCCACACACACACCTTTTACAGTAGTATAAAAGACAAAAGCCATATTATTCCAAGACTTTGTGTCACCCGCATTTGTTGTTGTTGTTGTTGTTCTTTGTTTCATTTCCCTTCCCTCCCCCCCCCCCACTGCTTTTTGTTTGTCTCCTTTAATTTATTAACCACCGCATTTCAATGCTCATTTTATATTTATCAACATTATGTTAAATTATTTAGAAAACAAAAAAAAGACATTCATAAATCTACTAAACAAAACGTTGTTATTATTTACATGTCATTCAAATTTATGAAAATTTTAAAAATTACTTTGTCAAATCACTGACTGCACGTCACTCAAATAACTCCCTCTTTTATCACTTGTGTCGACTTCTACAGCACATATATATACAGGGTGTCCCACAAAACAAAAATCTGGCGTGACTAGAGCACAGCACACAACTTTCTTTTACCTTCAGGAATCGAAAGTTGTATTCTACCAAACGAGATTTTTTGTTTTGACATATATTTAGTTTCCGCTGAGATATTAAAATTCAAGATGCATTTCTGAGTTTTCAAATTAATTTCCGGCTTTTCCTTCAATAGAGCCAATGTTAAATCCCCATTTGGGGATGGGGCTGGTGTGACAAGCACAGTACGCAACTTTCAATTACTAAAGATAAGAGAAAGTTGTGTGCTGTGCGACCAGTCACACCAGATTTTTTTAAAACAATCGCGAGAGAGACTAGACGGTTCAATGGGCGGCATATTTATTGTATAGCATTTAGTGTCCAATTGATTTAAATAAATCACCCCCCCCTTGACCTTTAGATTATCAATATTGCCAACATATAAGAGAAAGCGGAAAGCATGCCCCGCAGCTAGTTATTTAAATGAAAAAATAATTCCTCTGCTATTAATTAAGTTGTAAATTAATTAAACGAGAACAAGGCAGAGCAGCAAAGAATATAGATAACAACAACAACATTTGATGATAAATTACGCTGATAAAACATACAAACAAGATTTTTTTTAACTGATATGTAGAGTAAAAAAAAATAATAATAATAAGGGAGTGTATTTATTTATTTTTTAACATTTAAATTGTGTGCACGCAATTAGCCCCCTTTAATGACGTTAATAAAAACTCATATTGAATTAATAACTTTTACACGATTAAACAGAGTGGCGGCGGCGGCGGCGAGCGTTATTTATTTATTTATTTATTTATGAATAAAAAAATGGTGATGATAGATATGGCGGGGGGGGGGGGGATAATTATTTTACGTCATATCTTGATTCAAAATCTAAAAACTTGGGAGGATGGGTTTAATTTTTCTTCATTGACGTATCTATTAAAAAAATCTGGTGTGACTGGTCGCACCAGGTTTTTTGTGTCGACATATATTTTAGTTCCCGCTGATATATTATAATAAAAGTTTTTTTTTTCACATTCACACACACATACACACAGTCTTTTCGGCAATTTAGACCATTTAAGACTTTTACTCGTATGTTTAATATATCTATTGGGGGTCCAGGCATTTCTATTTAATCCATTTGGTATCCAAATGGCTTAAATAAAATCATCAGACTGCCTGGGGGGTCCGAACCCGTCGCGGGTATAGAAGGTAGCCACACTACCAACTACTCCAAGCCCGGGGGCGTTATTGAGGCGTTGAGAAGCCAACCTGACTAACTCCAAAAAGTGAAATTTTTCAGTATAAGCAGTTAAAGTTAGTTATCTATAAAAAAACTAAACAATGTATACTGAATATTTTAAAGTACCGTATTTCATTAGTTTATTTACAATCAAGAGTACTAATGCTCCCTAAACAAAAAAATCTGGTGTGACTGGTCGCTCAGCACGGAAATCTAAAGTGTACTGTGCTTGTCACACCAGATTTTTTGTGTCGACATATATTTAGTTCCCGACAGTTCGTAACATTTGAATGCAGATGTAAAATTTATATTTTGTTACCATGGCCTCCCATCTTTCCTATGAAGTACAAGAGTGAAGGGGTCTTCAGAAGATTTCAATGGCAAAATGAGAATATACATTTGAAAGAGCATCTAAAAAATAATTGATTTTTGAATTTTAATCAGAATCGTTGGAGCCGAATTTTGAGAAAATCAGAAAAAAACTGAAAAAGTACATCATTAAAGTACTAGTACTCTTTGGCCGATTTTGATTAAAAGCTTATTTTCACGACCCTAGGTGGGTGTCTAACTTAAATATAAAATTTCAACCTCGTAGCTCAATTCCTTCATGCTTAAAATTGAACACACACCCACCCACACACACACAGACAGACAGACAGAGCATGTCGCGAAAACCACTTTTTTGGATTCAGGGGACCTCAAAACGTGTATATCCATCAAAATCGAATTTTTAACATGAAACCAATACTTGCTCTCTAAGCCTATATATTAACATAAAATAGGTAAGAAATTTAAACAGGATTCACAGTGACTTTTGCAGCCAGAAGATTATTAAATAAAAAAATCTTTTATTTAATTTTTTATTTGCTGACGTTTCGGTCGCCAAACACGGACCTTCATCAGGTAAATAAAAGATTTTTTTTTATTTAATAATCTTCTGGCTGCAGAGTGTCTGCGAATCCTGATTAAATCTCCACAGCCATTAAACATCAATTTATTTATTTTTTATTTGGGGGAAAAGCCTTAAATTATGGCATAAAAACCCTCCACTACCTACAAAAAAAAAACACTTTTCCTTTTTTTCCCCCCCCTTGGTCCTGCAGGCACGCACCCACCCACCACCCCCACCTATCTCTATTCAAATTAACATCCCCCCTTCTCGGTTGTTTGGTGTGTTGTGTCCTTTCCCTCTCTTCTCCCAAAACAAAAAATTTCTTTCTTGCGCGCTCCTTCCCCAACATCAATTTATTGAGTAAAATCTAATTATATAACAATTATTATTATTTTCCATCTGAGAGATTTAATTCGTTTAATTAATTGACTTTAATTTCTCAAAAGGCAAATCCTATATTTTCTGCAAGTTTTTGCGCTTCCTCTTTCGAGTATTTGGGGATCCGAGTATTTTTCCTTCACTCTCCATAACGTTCTCTATAAGACTGTAAAATTTCGGGAATTTGATCAAACAGAGCGTGTCAAGCCGGGAGATAATTGAAACTAAAAAATCAAAAATAATTTCTCAACAGCTTAAATAAAGTGGAGTGTAAAAAAAAAAAAATTCGCCTAAATGCACTTTATTTATAATAAATAGAGAGAATATTAAAGAGATGACGGATAAATAGAAACAAACGAGAGACAACAACAACAACAACAACGACGAATAGAATAAAATTAATTCCCACAGAGCATAATGGGAAATTTCATTTGTTGTTGTTGTTGTTGTTGTTAGGTAGATAACAAGATTGACAAATCTAGTCAAAGAGAAGCAGTCATTTGTCATCAGTGGAATTAATTATGCAAAATGGGGGATGTGTATGAAGTGTACACCTATGGTGCTTAATCTAGAATAATAATAATCAAGGGAGAGAGAGAGAGAGAGAGAGAGAGAGGTCAAGTGGTGCTAAAACAGCCTCTCATCTTGCTTGTCACATTCTCTCTCACAAACATACATACACCTTATTATTATAATTACACTAGTCGACAAAAATGAACTTTTTTTCTTTCACAAGAATGAAGATATGAAATTCTAGAAGTATTTTTCATGCTGAATTCAAATACCAATTCAGTTTTGCCCCATCAGGCACAGTTTTAAAGATATAGAGCAAAATAGATTTTAATAGAAAATGTGCTCTAAAACGGCTTTTATTTAGAATGTTCAAATTATTTTTAACGCCACACCCCGTCAAATTATGCAGATAGTTAGAATACATATAAATTTTAAGTTTCATCCCAATCGGAGGTCATTTAGACGTGCCTCAAACGGCTTAAAGTTTAGAAAAATCGAAATTTTCAAGATTTTTTTGCTTTGGTCACCCCTAATACAATTTTAGATATCCCTGAATGCAAAAAACATATATGTACGATATTCTATAGTTCTTTGGCTTTCTAAAAAGCATTCATTCGTAAAAATCTGCTAATTATTAACGAAATTATGAAACAAAAACGTCAGCAAAGAAAAAACACAAGTACACTCACTGGTCGAAAAAAATAGACCCCTTGTTCTTTTTAGAAGTATAAATAAAGATATGAGATTCAAAAATATTTTTTTTTAATAATATATAATAAAGTTAGGGCCCGTGATCCGATGCTCAGAGAGGATACATATCTTCTCGTGGATAGGGTTCGCTTTTTAATTCAATTGAAGTTCATTGGTGTGACAAGCACAGAACACAACTTTCGATTACCGAAGGTAAGAGAAAGTTGTGTGGTGTGCGCCAGTCACACCAGATTTTTTTTTTTCTGTAAACACTTGCTTTGATGATTGTAACTAACTTCATGGGAATGAGTAAAAATGGCGGGAAAATTTGTATCTAACTTCATAGAAATGGCTGCAGATGGCGCTGACGTCGTTGTATATATAAAATAAAATAAAAATAAAAAAAAGATTTTAAAAATGCTTTTATTTAAATTGAACTAAAAAGAGAAATAAGAAAGAATTTAATGGTTCTTGTTAAAATTTTAATATTTATGACTTAAATAAAAGCGTGGGGCGCTTCGAAATGATTCCGAGGCTCGCGCCCCACGCTTTTATTTTAAGTCATAAATATTAAAAAATTTTAACAAGAACAATTAAATTATTTCTTTCTTATTTCTCTCTTTTTAGTTCAATTTAAATAAAAGCATTTTTTTAAAAATCTTTTTTTTTTATTTTTATTTTTATTTTAAGCTTTTTAGTCTTTTAGTCTTATCAAAAATCATCAATATGATAAAGTACCACATTAGTTTGGCCTGTATTGATTTGGTTCAATAGAAAAATTATTCATTATCATAAAAAAATGACTCGTAAATATCAAAATTCAAAACTATAGTTAATAGGGCCTTATTTGCGTGAGGCTTCAAATAAAGTACCACATTAGTTTGGTCTATTTTGATCAAAACCAACATATAGTGGCGTCATCAAAAATGACTCTTAAGTATTACATTTCACACCTCTAGCCCATCGGGAAGTCTTTTGAAATTACATTAATTCGCGAAGGGTTTCAAATAAAGTACCACATTAGTTTGGTCTATTTTGATCAAAACCACCATATAGTGGCGTCATCAAAAATGACTCTTAAGTATTACATTTCACACCTCTAGCCCATCGGGAAGTCTTTTGAAATTACATTAATTCACGAAGGGTTTCAAATAAAGTACCACATTAGTTTGGTCTATTTTGGTAAAACCAAACTCACAATTTGCGTCATCAAAAATGACTCTTAAATATCAAATTTCACACCTCTAGCTCATCGGGAAGTGTCCTTAACAAAGCCATAAAGTTGGTGACCTTGAAAGAGTAAGTTAAATAAAAGCATTTAATTAAAAAAGGCACGTAGCGAACATGATAATCTCCTAGACATACATGATGTTTCAACTAGAGCCTACGGTTGATAAAATTATTATAAAAATAAAGTAATTCGATGTGCATCCATATTTTAGCCCTAAACACCTATGAAGATGATTTAATTAAAATAAATATAACATGCAAATCCCCCCCCCCGACCTATTTATTTATTTATTTATACTAATTGGTTCGTTTAATTATATTATGTTATATTTTTTTAAGCAGAGGAATTCAGCAAAGAGAGAGAAAAAATAAATAATTATTTAAAATAAATAGCGAGTAATGAACATAGATTTCAATTCAATCGAAATAATAATGAATATTTATTTATTTATTTATTTATTTTTGCAATATTAATCGTCTCTCTATCAATCTATATATTGATATTATAAATTATAGCATTTATTATTTAAAAAAAAAAAAAGGAATTAAAAGTGAAATGGGCTTTTAAATAAATGTATGAACATGGAAATAAATATTTTACTTTCTCTTACCTATGTATATATGTAATATATATGTAGAGAGAGAAAGTATTGGATTCATGTCAAAAATTCGATGTCGAGATTTTGATGGATCTTCACGTTTTGAGGTCCCCTGAATCCAAAAAAGTGGTTTTCGCGACATGGTCTGTCTGTGCGTGTGTGTGTGTGTGGGTGTGTGTTCAATTTTAAGCATGAAGGAATTGAGCCATGAGGCTGAAATTTTATATTTAAGTTAAACACCCCCCGGGACCGGAAAAATAAGTTTTTAATCAAAATCGGCCAAAGAGTACTAGTACTTTACTGATGTACTTTTTCAGTTTTTTCGATTTTCTCAAAATTCGCTCCAACGATTTTTTTTTAAATTCAAAAATCAATTATTTTTGTAGATTCTCTTTAAAATGTATATTCTCATTTTGCAATTGAAATCTTCTGAAGACCACTTTACTCTTGTATTTCATAGGGAAGGATAGGAGAAATGGTTGCCATGGTAACAAAATATAAATATTTTCCCATGATTATAAATTTTACATCTTCTATCGGCGGAAACTAAATATATGTCGACACGAAAAATCTGGTGTGACAAGCACATTACCTTCGGTAATCGAAAGTTGTGTGCTGTGCGACCAGTTACACCAGATTTTTTTTAAAGCAAATTCCGATTCTATTTTTACTGTAATACACGAAGATGGGAACCGAAATGTCGCCAGAAATGGCTTGAAAAATGTCCTCGTGTACGACGGGTTTCATGGATAAAATAATGCGGTACAAAAGACCAAGCTTAATTTAAGATTCTCTTTAATTTAAGTACAGTTTAGTAAAGAGAGGCATAAATGTCAAACGGTGCAATTGGGCATAAATGTAAAAATTTTATTTAATTATGTATTTTAAAAGAAAAATCAATAATAAAGACTTTTAATAATAAAGGACGGAGATTTCTAGACACACTGTTTAAAAATTTTCAAGCAATATTCATATACAAGTATAGGAAGTTTGTTACATAAACTGTTTATGAATATTCAATTTGGGTTTATGAGAAAATTCATATACCAAAAATGAACTTTTATAAACCTTGATATGAAAATTTTCATATGCGGGTTTATGAAAAATTCAATATACAGGTTTATGAAAAAATTAATTTTCGGGTTTATGAAAATTCATTTTTAGTATATGAAAACCAGAATTTAATAAATTTAGATTTGTGAAATAAATTTTAAAAGAATAATTTCAAGTTTCCTTAAAATAATTATAAAATAATATTAATAAAAATTCCTTGAGGTAGTCGTGTTATTTGAGAACGTTTAGACCAGTGATTCTCAACTTGTCGCGCAATACACTTTTAACGATTTCAAAATTTGGCGGCACACAAAGAAAAAGATAAGTTTAAAAGTTGGTAATTTGTTCATAAACTTTTATATTAATTTTATTTCATATCCTGGGTATATTAAAATTAAACCACCGAAGTTTATGAGATATGATTGAAAATTCATATTTTTTTACAGTGTAGTTTGCAGTCCCTCATCTCATCTTTAATCGTACTTCAATATTTAATCAAGTCGAAAGGGATTTTTTTTTTTTTTGTTGATGTTGCCTGCCTGGCCTGAATTAACATAAGAACCTTTTGAATGGGCGCGTCCGCCATCATTCATTCAAGATGTCATTTTATTTTAAATTAAACTCCTCCCCCAGCCAGCAAATGTTTATCTGTTTATTTTGCCAATGTTTGGCACAAATGAAAAGAAGGATATTTAAATTTAAATGAGTTCATATATATTTATTTCGTCATTAATCTGTGGATCATTTGATTCCTCTTTTTTTTTTTTTTGTAACCAGCCACGCTATTCGCTAATCAATCAATTTGTATGTAAGTAAACAAAAGTGACAAACATCATCACAACAACATGTTCAATTGATGACCCTTTAAAAAAAAAAAATTAATGAATAATGACTTTAGAATTTAAATACGTAATTATTCTAATCAAATTTCTCTTTTAAATTAGGTTCAGTCAAAAGTCTTGATGGAAATACACGTTATGAGGTCTAAAAAATAGTTTTGTTATCAATTCAAAGCATGAAGGAAATAAGCTAGGAGGTTGAAATTTTATATTTATTAAGTTAGGCACCCTGCCACGTGACATGAAGCTTTTGAACAAAATCGGCCAAAGAGTACTATTACTTTACTAATGTACTTTTTCAGTTTTTTTTTCGATTTTCCCAAAATCGGGTCTAAGGAATTTGATTAAAATTCAAAAATCAATTGTTTTTTAGATTCTCTTTAAAATGTATATTCTCATTTTGCCGTTAAAATCTTCTGAAAACCACTTTACTCTTGTACTTCATAGGCAGATAGGAGAAATGGACAAGCCATGGTAACAAATATAAATATTTTCCCATACTTATAAATTTTGGTCTGAATTCAAATATTATTCCCTACTGCCGGGAACTAAATATCGACACAAAAAATTGGGTGTGACAGCACAGAACACAACTTTCGATTACCGAAAAGTAGAGAAAGTTGTGTGCTGTGCGCCAGTCACATCAGATTTTTTGTTTATACAATATTTCAATAAAACGAAAGCTGAAAATGAAATAACCTCACTTTTTGGTTAATGTCAGCCATGCCGGATGACGTGAGGTCTGACTCTGTGATTGGTTAATGCATGGGTTTGGAAAAAAGGCATGCAAAAAAAAATATAACATGCGCAATCAGCCTAAAACAGACGCTAGGGTCATACATGACGTCATATCACATACGATATAACAAGAAAACCATCCGTGTGAAGCGGCCTTAACTTTGAAAACGAATGCAGAATAAGCAGCCAGAAACGTTGTATTTTTTTTATAAATAATTAATACAAAGTGTGATCTTATAATTAAAAACTCCCCCATAATAATATCACATTTTTACTTATTCTTACCTATGTATATATGTAATATATATATTAAGAGAAAGTTTGATTCATGTCAAAAAATCTTCGATGTCGAGATTTTGATGGATTCTACGTTTTGAGTGTCCCTGAATCCAAAAAAGTGGTTTTCGCGACAGGTCTGCCTGTGGGTGGGGTGGGCGTGTGTGGGGGGTGTGGGTGCGGGTGTGTGGGGTGTGTTCAATTTTAAGGATGAAGGAATTCGAGCTACGAGGTTGAAATTTTATATTTTTTAAGCTAAACACCCCCTTGACCGGAATAATAAGCTTTTTAATCAAAATCGGCCAAAGATTACTAGTATTTTTTACTGATGTACTTTTTTCAGTTTTTTTTTCGATTTTCTCAAAATTTGCTCCAACGATTTTTTTTAAAATTCAAAAATCAATTATTTTTTAGATGCTCTTTAAAATGTATATTCTCATTTTGCGATTGAAATCTTCTGAAGACCACTTTACTCTTGTATTTCATAGGGAAGATAGGAGAAATGGTTGCCATGGTAACAAAATATAAATATTTTCCATACTTATAAATTTTACATCTGAATTCAAATGTTCCGTACTGTCGGGAACTAAATATATGTCGACACAAAAAATCTGTGTGACAAGCACAGTACACAACTTTCGATTACCGAAGGTAAGAGAAAGTTGTGTGCTGTGCGCCAGTCACACCAGATTTT
>JAKCPI010012652.1:0-15904 GCA_023213315.1 Euborellia annulipes
CTGTCAGCTAATAATTTTACTAATATAATTTTATTATACAACAATTTTAGCCCCTCCCCCTGAATTGTTCAAAATGTCCCCTTGATAACTTATATAAATTAATTTTAAAATATGTTTGTAAAAGGGGGTAAATCTCCAAAAATGAGTTCGGGCCCCCCCTCCCCGAAAAATATTTATATATACTTCCCTGCGATGGTTGCCACTTTTACCAAGGGTTGTGGGTTCCCATCCGCGACAAAAATTCATTTCAATTGAATTGGCTACCAATCAATTTAAATAAATAGGGACGGGGTCTAGATGGCCCTCAGATGCCGAAAGTTTAAAAAAAAAATCTAATTTGCCGGGCCCCTAAAAACAAGGGGCCCATAGGCGATCGCCTAGTCTGCCTAATGGGTAATCCGGCACTGCTCACAGCCACTACTTTGAACAGATATAATAACTAAAGATCAGTACCAGTAACAACAACTTGAAGATCAAAAATGAACATTAAACACTTCGTGATTAAATATGGTAGACTCAAGTTAACTAAATATATCGATAAAATTCAAAAAGACAGACTGTTTTCCTTAACAAAAGAAAAAAGAATTTCACTTATAAAAAAGTAATAAAAAAATTAAAAGAAAACTTATCGATTATCAACATGAAAAAATTAATGCTACTCACTTTGATGTGAAGGAAGTCGCGGATGTCGAAGCTGACCGCTGAGCCGTGCACGGGGGAGTCATCGTCCACAGAGCCATCATAGCTGACATTGGTGCGCACCGCGAACGCCACCGGCTTGCTCTAAAACAAAAATAAAACACCAGTCATTGTTTTTGCTTACATTATTACTTAATAACAATTTATAGTTAATTAACTCCAACCAAAGAATTTTTGTTAACATTTAAATTATCTCCTTACCTATAAGTAAATAGATTAGAATGAAAGAATTCAAAGAATTCGTATTTAAAAAATAATCCAAAGGTCTTCTAAATTAATTAAGAAAGATATTTTTTTCAAAATAAAAAATAGTTTTCATTTATATCCCTTAAGGGATTTGACAATCATATCTCACCCGGGCCTTTTCCAGTTGGCTGAGCGCCTGGCGTTCGCGCTCGCGGCGCAGCGTCTCCTTCTCCTCGTCCAGCGAGAGATCCGAGGACGGCTGCGAATAGTTGGAATCGGCCGACCCCTGTAAAGAAAGAAAAAATAAATTTAGAAACAAAAATTCAATTATCAATTGAAATAATAAAGGCAGATAAGGTAAGGCTTCATATTTGTCAAAATAACGGAGACCCGAGTAAAAATGGTTAAAAATGATCGAGGGATCCACACGCCCGAAGCAGGTCTGATAGTGAACCTTGAGGGACATAGGGATATACACGTCCACACCAGGGACACATAGTTGATCGAAAGTGTCTAGAAGAGAAATGTGTCCCTGGTGTGGGCGTGTATATCCCTGTGTGTCCCTCAAGGTTCACTGCAGACCTGCTGCGGGCGTGTGGATCCCTCATTTTAACTCTAGGAAATGCTTAATAAACTTCTAGAGACTTTGATTGCTGGAGATTAGGCAACTAGAATGACCAAATCACTAATGAATTTTTATAATAAATTTTTAATTTATGTCATACAAACAGTAGCGTCATTTGGGTGAAATTTAACTACTGAGCCAAAGCATGGTAGAGGACTCGCCTCTTATGCGCGGGGCTAATGACTCACTTATCATTCCAATGTGTAAAATTTATTTCATTTGGCTTGTCTTTTTTGACTGAGGTTTCGTCAAATGCGTTTAATTTACAAATAAGAGGCGAGTAAAATTCCCGATCAACAGAGACAAATGACGTGCCTGAGTAAATAAAATTTTTGAGGAAGCCACTGCCTTTATTTAAGCATAATCATGTCTATTGAAAGAGTTAAAAAAACAACAAAATTTTATGACGCAAGTAGTGATTATCATTAAATTAATCCCCTTGAAGATTTGTATTTATTTATTAATTAACTAATAATAGAGAATATCTTATTAAAATTTTTTATCTCATTATGAAAAAAAAGTTGAGTTTAAAATATTTCATAAAATGCATTAATTTTGACGTGACGTCTTACAATGCACGTATAGAGGCCGGGTAGGGAGGCATGCACTAAAAAGTTTAGTGGCTTGAATAACGCCTGTCTTAAAAGGTATAATTATGTTGAATATACGGTTAGAAAGAATGATTTTCAGCTAAAGATTTCACCATTTATTTTTTCTTAACATTTCAATTTACCGCGCTGCGGTAAATTCTAATTTGAAAGTTTAAATTTCCGCAATGCATATCTATTTGACGATGAAAGCTTCATTTAATCTAAACATATTTTTAGAAAGAGTGGTTCAATACCTCTCCGGACCTTTTTTCTTTTTTAGATATGACGTCATTTTACCGCTTGAGAGCGCGCGCGCGGCGGTAAATTCTAATTTGAAAATTTAAACCAGTGTAGATATAGAACGGCTAATCAGATCAGGCTAAATTTGATGTCATTTTGTGCAGAAAAAAAAACTCTAATTGACTCTATAAAAAAGTCCCGACTCCAATTTTTTTTTTTTTTTTTTTTTTTTCAAAAATTTCATTTTTTAAGCAAAAACTTATCGAAAAATTGCCACAGGAGAATATAATTTAAAAAAAAAACGAAATGGTTTTGACTATAAACATAAAAGTAAAATCAGTATTCATTAATTCTAAACTGGTAACAGATATGTAGGGCTTATAGCTGGTAGTTTAATAAGGATAGGTGAAAAGTGAAGAAAATCTGCAGCTAGTTGTTTTTCATTATTTTATTCCCACCACGTTGACGTTTCGATCCCGGTTGGGATCATCCTCAGAACAGGTGGGTGTTATGTATGTGTAAATTTGTAATTTTCAATCATATATTATATATAGAACTTAGAGATGGATAGATGCAAATAAATTATATTAGTTATTTACACATACATAACACCCACCTGTTCTGAGGATGATCCCAACCGGGATCGAAACGTCAACGTGGTGGGAATAAAATAATGAAAAACAACTAGCTGCAGATTTTCTTCACTTTTCACCTATCCTTATTAAACTGGTAACCGTTGGATCTAGTTGAAACATTATGCTTCAATAAGATAATTAAATTAAAGTATGATACACAAGGTTTTTCTATTTCAATGATTTATTTATTTAACATTAACACTTTATAAGCATTTCGACACTATATGTATCTTCTTCGGAAGTGAATTACATACTCTAGTATGCTCAGTATACTCAGTATGTAATTCACTTCCGAAGATGACATAGTGTCGAAATGCGTATAAAGTTAAATAAATAAATCATTGAAACAGAAAACCTTGTGTATCATACTTTAATTTAATTCTCTTATTAAAATCAGTATTAATTCAATATTATATATTGTTTATTTAAGATAATTATTGGGAACAAAGTAAAAAAAAATCGTTCGAAATCAGGAAATAGACATTGTCACGTTAAAAGACCAGCGGCTGTGTAGACCAGGGCTTCTTAAAGTAGTGGGCCCCGGCCCCCTAGGGCCCCGCAGGGGGGCATCGTAGAGTCGCAAATGAAACAAATTAATATTGTTTAATAAGTTTAAATATTTGTATTATAATTATAAAATTTAGAAAATACTGTATATTTGTGCAATTTAAAATTTCGTTTTGTATCCTCTTGTCTGAATTTAAAAAAAAATAGGGGGCCTTGAGATATTGACTTGGGTTCCAAGAAGGCCGCTACTTCAAAAAGTTTAAGAAGCACTGGTGCAGAAGACAGCCAATTTTTTTACTTTTTAATTTTTTTTTTTAACTCCCATGTGTTCAATTTATGTTAAGTTTCGGGTGTGTCCATCAACACCGAGAGGTGATTAGTATTTCTAAATTTAAAGAATGTGGGTTTCGATCAACCTAAAAGAAAAATTTGTTTAAACAAATTGGTATAAATAAATATCGTTGAAATGAAGAAAATTCTAACAATATTCAATATAACAATTATTCTGAACAATACATATTTTTGTTGAAATATTTTTCAAGTCAATTAAAAAAATAAATTTCTCTCTTTCTAATTTAATAAGTGTTCGCTTGTATGCATTAAATTTTACGATGTGTTAAGACCTTCGAGCCTCGATTGGGTTAGGGCATCGATTATCCAACCCTAACGAAGTGACAGTGCCTATCGAAGGACTTAATCTAGTTTAACACACGCATAAATAGAAAGCAATCGTCGCCATTAATGGTTTTATTAGTTTAAATATAATCAAGTTACTGGAATGTTAATGATTTTTTTTTTCAATAAGACAACAAACAGTTCTAGAGAGGAGTTGGCCTACAAGTTGCGTGCAAGCGCCCCTTCGACCCCTAAAATATGCAGGCTATATATAGATCAGTTTGCCAACTATTTTTGGCCGAGGTAGTCGATCGAGATTAAATGATATCTGATTTAGAAATGTCAATTAGTTGAAAATAAATTAAATCAACTATTTAAAAACTATTCTGTTTGATTATGCATACATACCAGTATATAAAAATTTTCATTTTATTTGTATAATAAAGTCAAGAAAATTTTTTTTTTTTTTTAAGTTCCTAGATTCGATTTTTTCCAAAGACTATAACCCTTTTGAAATGATAAAATGGACCATATGGATTAAAAAAAAAAATTTTTCTCGCCCAATTCGATGAAAAATAAATTTTTTTAAACATGAAAAATAAATTTTTCCAAACACATAAGAAATTCGACGATTTGGGTTAAATTTTCTTTTTTACTAATTCTATCAAAAATAAATTTTTCCATTACTATAGCTTTGTGGATGATAAAATGGACCATTTGGTTTAAAAAAATTCTTCATCCCAAACTCGATGAAAAATAAAACTTTTTCAAAAACTAGGTTATGAAACGATAAAATTAACAAGTTGGATTAAGAGTTTTTTTCTTCCTAAATTCGATGAAAAAATTTTTTTCAGACTTGTGAAATTATTAAAAAGACCACTTGAATTTCTTGCTCCAAAATTCGGTGAAAAAATGAATTTTTTCAAACACATAATAGATTTGTGAAATTACAATAAATAAAATAGACGATTTTGAAAAATTTTCTTTTTCTTTTTTCATGGTGCCGGAAAAGAAAAAGAAGTTTTTATAAATTTGAAATCACAAATAGTTATTTAAATTATAATTCTCTTTTTCGAAGAAATAATTAATTCAGTCATTAAATATTTAAAATAATGATGTGAATAATACAACACCTTTCGGAATTAATCACTTTGTGTTATTCACAACTCTATTTTAGTTTTTTACTTTCTCTTACCTCTATATATATGTTAATAGAGAGAGAAAGTATTGGATTCATGTCAAAAATTCGATGTCGAGATTTTGATGGATATACACGTTTTGAGGTCCCCTGAATCCAAAAAAGTGGTTTTCGCGACATGGTCTGTCTGTGTGTGTGTGGGTGTGTGTGTGTGTGTGTTCAATTTTAAGCATGAAGGAATTGAGCTATGAGGCTGAAATTTTATATTTAAGTTAAACACCCCCGGGACCGGAAAAATAAGCTTTTAATCAAAATCGGCCAAAGAGTACTTTTTCAGTTTTTTTCGATTTTCTCAAAATTCGCTCTAACGATTTTGATTAAAATTCAAAAATCAATTATTTTTTAGATGCTCTTTCAAATGTATATTCTCGTTTTGCCCTCAAAATTGTTTGAAGCACACTTTACTCTTGTACTCCATAGAAAAGATAGGAGAAATGGTTGCCATGGTAACAAAATATAAATATTTTCCTATACTTATAAATTTTACATCTGAATTCAAATATTCCTTACTGCCGGGAACTAAATACATGTCGACACAAAATCTGGGGTGACAAGCACAGTACACAACTTTCGATTACCGAAGGTAAGAGAAAGTTGTGTGCTGTGCGCCAGTCACACCAGATTTTTTAGCTATGAAATCTGTGAATTGTATTAAATATAAACCAGAGTCTACAGAGAAGAATCTAAAAAATATTTAAAGAACCAAACAACTTGTCTGAGTTCTTCCAGACACATAAAATTATTAATAACAATATTTCATATAACACCAAAGGGTGGGGGGAAGGAAGAGTGCAATGTGTGCCCTAAACGTTGAATCAAAATTTAAATTTCACTGATCATCAATCATTAAGATTTTTTTTTCTTGTCTCTCATTGAATAACATTGAGTTGATTTTCTTTTTATGAGTCATCTTGATTGCCCAAATATATTCTAGCAGACTCGAAATTATTTTTAAAAAATTCATATAAAATTCTTGATTAAAAGGTTTACATAAAATGACATCATTTATAAATAAACAGCAATATTTTTATCGCAAGATATACCCTTTGACCTTTTACTAACAAAATGTCCATTTTTGAAAACAGCTAAAAATAAATACAGAGCAGCCAGGCTTGATATACTGTAGTTATGAATTATTATTAATGTACCGGACTATTCTGTCATGAATTTTACGTATGAACATTAATAAAACATTAACCTAAGAGTTTTTCAACTTAAAATTCTAGAAATATTGCAAATTTAAAAATTATTAAAATATAACTTTAAAATATTTTCAATGTAGGCTTAATTACAGAGATGGGCAAAATCTATTAAATAGTAGAGGTAGAGCATTAGCTTCTGGTTCTAAAGGTCAAGGGTTCGTAGGCGAAAAATGTAAATGTATTTCAATTGAATTGGATTCCATTACAATCTGATTTTCAAAAATTGGATCTAGAAATAGATCCTGCTTCGAATCTTCGTATTTTAAATCATATTTTTTTTTAACAAATTGCTTTCATTTGTCTATTATTTTATTTTTATTGCGAACGTTTTTTCTCTCAACCATCTATTTGGGAAAACTTTCCCTCTATTGAAAATCATTCTACTTTTTTTAAGAAACAGTTCTCGTCAATTATATAAAATATTTTTTTTTTTAAATAATTTCAAATCCAAAAACTAAATCCTTTTCCAAAGATAAAAAATAAGTTTCTAGAATCTTAGAGAGAATTTGGTTTTCAATCCAAATATTAAATCTTTCTTGGCTGGTTGATTTTAATCCAAATCCAAAAGGTAGGATCGGATAAAAATTCAATTTTCAGCGAATTTCATCTTTAATTAATTTTATAATTTCAAGGGTGCTCTCTTTTCTTTGATTGTATGCTCTACCTTAGAGATAAGAAGACGAGAGTTTGCTATTATAAAAGATAAGTGAAGTCCAATTTAACAGGATTAAGGATATAAATTTATTTTCGTAATAATCTATAATTCACCTAATAGGTCTGCCTTATATCCGTAACCATCTATCAGTCCCTTGTCAAGTTATTTTTAGCTATCGACTCTCATGAATTTTTTATTATATCTCTTCTTAATTGCATAAGTTTATATATATACAATTTTCCGTATTTACTCTGTAATTAAGAATTTAGAAAAAAAATAATGATAATAAGACGTAAGACGTAAGACGTACGTCATTAAAAAGTATTTTTGCTAAACCGAATGCAAATCAGTTATGATTTCTTCCATAGGAAAGGTATGGAGAAATATTTATGTATTCTTTGCATTTGTGTATTCTATGAATGTAAACAAATCCACAAACAGGCACTGGATTGGGATAGTAATGATAACTTTTTACTTTCTCTTACCTATGTATATATGTAATATATATATAGAGAGAAAGTATTGGATTCATGTCAAAAATTCGATGTCGAGATTTTGATGGATCTTCACGTTTTGAGGTCCCCTGAATCCAAAAAAGTGGTTTTCGCGACATGGTCTGTCTGTGTGTGGGTGGGTGTGTGTGTGTGTTCAATTTTAAGTATGAAGGAATTGAGCTATGAGGCTGAAATTTTATATTTAAGTTAAACACCCCCGGGACCGGAAAAATAAGCTTTTAATCAAAATCGGCCAAAGAGTACTAGTACTTTACTGATGTACTTTTTCAGTTTTTTTTTCGATTTTCTCAAAATTTGCTCCAACGATTTTTTTTTAAATTCAAAAATCAATTATTTTTTAGATGCTCTTTGAAATGTATATTCTCATTTTTCAATTGAAATCTTCTGAAGACCACTTTACTCTTGTATTTCATAGGGAAGATAGAAGAAATGGTTGCCATGGTAACAAAATATAAATATTTTCCCATACTTATCGGGAACTAAATATATATCGACACAAAAATCTGGTGTGACAAGCACAGAACACAACTTTCGATTACCGAAGGTAAGAGAAAGTTGTGTGCTCTGCGCCGGTCACACCAGATTTTTTTTTTTTTAAATGCCTGGACCCTAATATATATAAATTCATAAATAACGGTTATCGTAAATGTCTTATATGGCCTGAGCTGCCGAAAAGACAGTGTGAATGTGTGTGTGAGTGTGAATGAGAGAAAAGTGTGAATGTTTAAAAAAAAAAAAAAAAAAACTTTTTTTTTTTTCATAATAATTATAATAATTAATTATTAAGAAAAGGCGAGGGTCCGCCGCAGGCGGGCACGAGTCATCTGAGGGGGGTCCAGGGGGACACGAGTCAGCTGAGGGGGTCCAGGGAGACAAAGCCCCCCGGCTAGGCGCGAAGCCCGCCGAAGACGGGCGGTGCGGCTAGTTTACATAAAATTCTGGTGCGAAAGGTCGATGGTTCGCATCCCGTCCCAGACGAGAAATTTATTCCAATTAAATTGGATATCAATCAAGTTAAATAAATAGAGACGGGGTTTAAATGGGCTCAGATGCGGAAAAAGACCTTAAATTAAAATATAAATTGACAATTGAAAAAAGTTTCCTTATTCCTTATTAAGTTTTTGTAAAAAAAAAATTTTTTTGTAAAATTTTTTTTTTGATTCTGTATTGAATCTGTTCTAATATCTAAAAAGTATTTGAAAACTAGAAACGGACCGAGAATTTTTGTAGCCCTGAATCTGAATTCTCCGAATTATAAAGCTAACAAGTGGAAAGAAAATTTCAAGTGAATAGACATGTTAAAAAACCCAAAACGATTTAAAAATTTGTAAAAAGGCTGCCTGACACTTTTAGTATAAAAATATTTAAAAAATATGACTAATTTTTGCCAAATCCTTAAAGAAAATTTTTTTAAAGCAGAAATTTCCAATGCAATGCGCGTGCGCCTGCAATATTCTAAACGCTTACTAAGTCTACAGATCAACGTAGTGGTTGCCTATAGAAAGGCGCATTTATTTTTTTTTTTTTCAAGTTTAATTAGATTAATTTTAATAATTGATGTTATTAATTGAAAAGAAGTGCTTTAACGAATGATCACCTATGATCTGATTATATACCCGAAAATTTACAATTAAAATTTTTTTCCAACTGGGCCATATAGACTTTCAACCATATTAAATTATGAAACAAATTATTTAAAGAGATTTATATATAGGGCTAGTCTGGGGTAAAAAAAAACACAAATCTCGTTATCAATGAATATTTTCCCTTGCAAGAAAAATAAATAAGGTATGTTCATGTAGGAACATCTAATTTAAGAAAATTTTCATCGAACTGCCTGAGATCTGAAGCCATACTCCCTGAACTTTAAAATTAAAAACATTTTGAAAGTACCCAATAGGCCTGTGAGGAAAACAAAAGCAGACGTCCCCTAGACTAGTGATTCTATAGATTAGGGATGAGGAAGTGGTTTCACGGTCACCCCCCCCCCCACCCCACCCATTCCCACCTACCAATTCTTTCCCTCTTTCCTGATTTTGATTCTCACTTATATATGTATATATTATATATATAGGCCTGTATTGATCCTGCGGACGGCGCGGTTGCCAAATCGCGTAAAGCCCACGCAGAGGAGATAGCACCCCTCTCCTACCTTGAGCCTCCCACCCCTCATTCGTTGACTTCATTCATTGGACAAAGTAAGCGCTCATTCAAAAACAGCAAGTCGCTTGGGTAGTCAGCAGTCTGGGTGTGATTTTCGTCATGTAATCAAAAAGTACTTATTTAAATAACTACAATATTTACAATCCATAAATTAAGAACAATCACGTATACGTGAAAAATAATACACGTGCTTTATACAGAGAAGATAAATTAAATTTTCTTTCTTTTGTTTGTGCCTTCCTTGTCTACAATTCAAAAATAAATATTTTTTAAATTTTGTGATTCAAGAAAAAAGGCTAAGGCCTACCAAAGTGTAATGAAAAAGAAGAGAGAGTGAATTAGAAAAAAAAATGGGACAAGTGAGTAGTATAAACTCCAGAATTTATTACTATATTCGCATTTAAAAAGAAGATAAAAAAATGAATGCGAATGGGAAAATGCAAACTTCGAAGAGAAAGGGGAAAGGCTGACATAAAAGAAGATTGTCAACCTTAGCTCTGGTAAATCTCGTATGCCGAACTCGTAAGATGTGAGTCTCTGAGCCTACATTGTTAAAAAAAAATATTTTTTTTTGGATTTAAATTAAAATTTTTAAGAAAGAAAAATGAATAACCAGGAAAGCAATGAAAATGGCGTCGTAGTATTATCATTAGATGATAGCCTAAATGGGCCACGTATTGCTATGTTAACAAATATGATTCATATAATGGAGGCAAAACAAGATAGATCATTAGTAAATAAAAATAGAAAACGATTATTTCGAAAGAGAAATTGATCTTTTAAAAAATGAAGAATTCATTTAAGGATTATTGTGATAACAAAATTCACGCATGTAGAAAAGATGTATAGAAAGTCACAACAAGAAATAAAGAAAAAATATTTCGAATTTTTTAAAGATCTGAGACAATTTAGACCCCGTCCCGTCCCTCTTCCTCTTTCTTTGCCTGTATTATTCCCGCGGTGCGGGGCGGCGGTAAAGAGGGCGACGGAATGGGTTTTGTTGCGACAGGAAGAAATAGAATAAGCCGGTCCGTCGCAAGGCCTGACGTCTGTTGAAATTATAGAAGGGACCTACATGTAAAGAATAGAAGGACCTCCAGTCCCAGCTCGGGTAGCTCGTGGTCGCCATCCACGTACCCACAAGATGTGGGTCCCTGAGCAACGGTTTAGACCCCGCCCCTATTTATTTCAATTGATTGAATTGAAATAAATCTCGCCCATGACCTTTGGTACCAGAAGCTGATTCTCTAGTCCTGAACCACAGGTCAAGTATTTCGAACCAAATTAAACGAACCAAAAAAAAATTGAAATTAATAAAGCGCCAAGCTTGTAAATTACTTCACAGGAGTAGAATATATAAAATTCACAGATATGCCTCATATTGGGGTCATTGTCAAAAATACACCGGGTTTCTATATATTTTAGGGTCAAACCGAAAGAGATTATTGAGGGGTATATCCGCCTCATAAATGAAGATACTAAATTTCACATTGCTATCTATTAGAAAAAAAAAAATATGCAATAACTGTAAATCAGCTCTCTGGTTATAATATATATCTTTTTTTTGAACCATCTCATTTTTATTGATTGGCTTTATATTAAAAAAGCTTTAATTATAAATAATCTAAATCAGTAGTTTCCAAACTTTATGTTACCACGCCTCCCTTAAAAATAATTAATCTTATGACGCCTCCCCCCTCCCTCCCATTTTATAAAATACAAAAACAAAAAATTTTTAATATAAATTTATATAAAAATATTTTTTTTATTTATTCATATTTATATTAAAACTAGCGATCATTTGGAAAATTGGTCCTGGTGGCCAATATTAGCGCCTCCCCTTAGACTAGTCCGCGCCTCCCTAGGAAGCCGCACTTCACAGTTTGGAAAACGCTGGTATAAGGGTATTTTATGGCTGGTGGAATTTGTATCAGGAATGAAAGTTAGAAGAAAACGCAACAAGAATTTTTTCTTTAAAAATATATTTAAAAAGCTTACGTTACGACCTTGGTAAAAGCCATCCTCGGATGACCACTAACAGCTCCGAGGATGGCTTTGAACAAAGCTGAAACGTCAGCTGTTTAAATATATTTTTAAAGAAAAATTCTGGTTGCGTTTTCTTCTAACTTTCATTCCTGAAGAAAAATATTTTTTTCAAATCTTATTTTCACGCCCTAGGAGGGTGCCTAACTTAAATATAAAATTTCAATCTCCTAGCTCAATTCCTTCATGCTTTAAATTGAATCCAAACAGACACACAGACCGTGTCGGGAAAATGTTTTTGGATTCAGGGGACCTCAAAACGTGTATATCCATCAAAGTCTCGACATCGAATTTTTGACATGAATCCAATACTTTCTCTCTCTAAATATGTATATTAACTTATACCTAGAGGTAAGAGAAAGTAAAAATTCCTAAGTTACCCAGTGTTATTATTATCTGTTTATGAAAGTTTCGAAATGTTCAAAAATTAATTCCGCCCCAGTAATAAGAAATTTTAGAATGAAATTAAAATGTTTCTATGCTACTATACTAATTGCTAAATATTGAATATAAATTTTAACCAAGGGCGGATACAAGGGGGGTAAAGGGGGTAATTACCCCCCCCCCCCCGAGATTCGAAAAAATTCCTTTTTTTCGCAAAAAATTTATTTTTAATGTAAAATTTTAAAAATTAATACTTAAAAATTTGATGTGTATTTATATTCTGGCAAACAAGTACAGAATGCGCTTTTAAATTACCGAAATTAAAAAAAAATAGTGTGCTGTGCGACGAGTCACACCAGATTATCCCCCCCCCGAGAAACACCTCTGGATCCGCCCTTGATTTTAACTCAAACGAAATGGACTTATTTTTTAGTATAGAAGGATTAAAAAACATTAATATCTTTGTGCATATAAGGGATGGATTAACCCCCCTGGTTAATGCCTTCATACCTCCCCCCCCTTTAAGGAAATGCGAGCCATCCCCGCGAAATTACTCTCAAAATAATTTGAATACATTTTTAAATAATTATTTTTATTTTATTTTGAAATTATTTTATCTTAATTTTCAACTCTTAATTCACCCCTGTGTAAAAGTATATTAAGGAAATTTGATTAACAAAATATAGGCCATATAGAAAGAATTTAATGGTAAATAATGGTGACTTAAAAAAAGATTTAAAAAATGCCCTCAGGCTTGGTGTAGAAAAAATTGTCAATGTTTAAAAAAAAAAAAAATCGTTTTTCGGAGTCAAATTATTTGTTTCTATCATTTTTTTTTCAACGATAAAATGCATAATAATTACCTTTAATAAGACTCTCAAGAGGGTGTGCTGGTTGACGGTGAGGTCAGGGTGGATTACACTATATAAATTATTCACTTTGATTCACTTTAAACACAAAAAAAGATAGCAGCGCCTGCAACTCGGCCACGCTCTCGACTGAACGAGATAGACTTGTCTCTCTCTGTTTGTATAGGAATAAAACAGATGAAAATAACAATTCCCTTTTTATTAAAAGTAAAAAAAACTTTTGCTCTTATCTAACTATATTTAGAGATGGAAAAAAATGTCAACAAGTGATTTGGAATATTCCAAGGCCTTTCTTAAAGTGAAACTTTTTAATCAACCCTTCCCTAATCAAAATAATAAATAATCAACCCTATTTTTTGAATGTTTTCTATTTATTTGGATTTGATTTAGCTAAAAAAACATATTTTTTTTTTTCAATTTTTCAACCCCTAATCCAATCTTATTTTTTTTTTTTTAACACTCACATTTTTTCCACATTCACACACACTTTCACACAGTTTTTTCGGTAACTTAGGCCATATAAGACTTTATACGATAACCGTTATTAAGAATATACTGTATATATTGGTGCCCAGGCATTTTTACTTAAGCCATTTGAATCCAATTTTAATAAATAAAATAATTAACAAATTCGGCGAGCTTCGCGTCTAGTCAGAAAAAATTAAAACCCTGAGAAACTTCCCTAGATCCAAGGGGCGGATACAAGGGGGTACTACCCCCTTGAGATTTGAAAAAAATACTTTTTTTTCGAAAAAAAAAATGTATTTTTAATGTAAAATTTTAAAAATTAATACTTGAAAATTTGATTTATCAATTATTATATTATATTTCAATATATTTATATTCTGGCAAACAAGTACAGAATGCGCCTTTAAATTAGCGAAATTAAGAAAAAAATGTGAGCTGTGCGACCAGTCACACCAGATTACCCCTCCCCCGAGAAACACCTCTGGATCCGCCACTGTCTAGATCCACCTTTGAGTTTTACGCAGAGTATAATTTTCTAGAATGAGTTACTTTAGGCTAGTGATTTCCAAACTTTATGTTACAACCCCTCCCTTAAAAATATTTAATCGTATGACGCCCCTCCCCCAGACACCAGACATTTAATAAAATAATACAAAAACAAAATTTTTAATACTAAAAAATATAAATTTATATAAAAATATTTTTTTTATTTATTCATATTTATTATTTTAATTAAAAACTGCAGTGGCACCATCAGTAGAGACGGTGCCACTGCGGCTCATCGAATTTTCAATTAAGGAAAACCTCCGTCCCAGAATCTTCTAAATTTTATTATTTTATTTATAAAACTAGCAATCATTTGGAAAATTGATCTTGGTGGCCAATATTCGCGCCTCCCCTTAGACTAGTCCGCGCCTCCCTAGGGAGGCACGCCTCACAATTTGGAAAACGTTGATGATAATATTAAATTGAACGAGTAGTGAAATTACAGACTTTAAAACCCCAATTTGTTAGAGGGAATCTTTCAAAAGACAAATTCACATTGAGAATCCATATTTTCATCAATTATATTGGAAAAAATTAATAGGATTTCCAAAAAAGATCGCAAACAAATAAAAATTTTATATCTCCTCTATTGTACAAAATACTACTTCTATTTTGCACAAGGACAGATTCATTTTTGCCATTAACTGCCTGACGTAAAGCCATCAAACCCTTGATGTTGGGAGATGTTTGTAAAAATTTAAAAATTCCAAACAATATAAAAATAAGGGGATAAGAGAGGAGCTACTTTGGAGTAAAGTTGCTCAAAAGACGCTTCGCGACCCAGCACTGCCCTAAATATTAACTTATTATTGTAAACAAGTAAAATTAATCAATATTATTTATGTGTATATACGTATACAGTAGGGTGAGTGAGTGAGGCATGAAGAATCGGACGAATTCACCGCCCAGCGTTAGAACTGCAGTCAAATTTGACTACCCTTCGAACATTTAAAAAAAAAAAAATTTACTGGACCATGAAGAAAAGATTTCAAAATAACAGATCACAAAAAAAAAATTAAAAAACTGTGGAAGATTGATAATTGTAATGTGAATAATTTTACTGAAATTTGAGATAAAAGTTTGAGAGACCTGAAGAATTCCCAACGAGTGGCAAAACGTTATTTCAAAGATGACAAAAAAAATAAGTTTTTTTTTTTTTTTTTACTAACGCGATTTATAACATTTTTTACTTTCTCTTATTTATATATGTAAAAACAGAGAGAAAAAGTATTAGATTAAGGTCAAAAATTCGAAATACATGTTTTGAGATCCAGTGAGTTCAAAAAAGTGGGTCCCGCAAATGAACAAAATATCTCAAGATCAAAAACAGCTAGGAGGTTGAATTTTGATATTTAAGATAGGTACCCCCCTTGGGGTAACACGAAACTTTTGAACAAAATCGGCCAAAGAGTACTTTACTAATGTACTTTTTAGTTTCGATTGTTTTAAAATTAAAATTTAATAAAACAATTATTTTATAGATGCTTTTTTAAAATGTATATTTCCCCTCAAATTGCTCTCTAAAAATTGATTGAGAAGACCACTTCATAGAAAAGAAGAAATTGGTGCTTTGGCAACAAAATATAAATATTTTTCTATGTTAATAAATTTTATGAAAAGATAGATTTTTAAAACTCCTTAATTTTCCTAAATTTTGAATTGTATATGTCAAAAAGTTCATTCAAACTATCTTTTAAATTCAATAAACAATATTATTTCTTCAAATCTTCATATTTTAAATTCTTCATCGTTCTTGGGCCTTAG
>JAKCPI010012653.1:0-12541 GCA_023213315.1 Euborellia annulipes
ACCGTTGGATCTAGTTGAAACATTATGCTTCAATAAGATAATTAAATTAAAGTATGATCACACGGGGTTTTCTATTTCAATGATTTATTTATTTAACATTAACACTTTAATAAGCATTTCAACACTATATGTGGTCTTCTTCGGAAGTGAATTAGCCTACATACTCTAGTATGCTCAGTATACTCAGTGTAATTCACTTCCGAAGATGACATAGTGTCGAAATGCGTATAAAAGTTAAATAAATAAATCATGGGAAACAGAAAACCTTGTGTATCATACTTTAATTTAATTCTCTTATTAAAACCAGTATTAATTCAATATTTTATATATTGTTTAATAAGATAATTATTGGGAACAAAGTAAAAAAAAATCGTTCGAAATCAGGAAATAGACATTGTCACGTTAAAAGACCAGGGGCTGTGTAGACCAGGGCTTCTTAAAGTAGTGGGCCGCGGCCCCCTAGGGGCCCCGCAGGGGGGCATCGTAGAGTCGCAAATGAAACAAATTAATATTGTTTAATAAGTTTAAATAATAATTATAAAATTTAGAAAATATATTTGTGCAATTTAAAATTTCGTTTTGTATCCTCTTGTCTGAATTTAAAAAAAAATAGGGGGCCTTGAGATATTGACTTGGCTTCCAAGAGGGCCGCTACTTCAAAAAGTTTAAGAAGCACTGGTGCAGAAGACAGCCAATTTTTTTACTTTTTAATTTTTTTTTTTTTAACTCCCATCTGTTCAATTTATGTTAAGTTTCGGGTGTGTCCATCAACACCGAGAGGTGATTAGTATTTCTAAATTTAAAGAATGTGGGTTTCGATCAACCTAAAAGAAAAATTTGTTTAAACAAATTGGTATAAATAAATATCGTTGAAATGAAGAAAATTCTAACAATATTCAATATAACAATTATTCTGAACAATACATATTTTTGTTGAAATATTTTTCAAGTCAATTAAAAAATAAATTTCTCTCTTTCTAATTTAATAAGTGTTCGCTTGTATGCATTAAATTTTACGATGTGTTAAGACCTTCGAGCCTCGATTGGGTTAGAGCATCGATTATCCAACCCTAACGAAGTGACAGTGCCTATCGAAGGACTTAATCTAGTTTAACACACGCATAAATAGAAAGCAATCGTCGCCATTAATGGTTTTATTAGTTTAAATATAATCAAGTTACTGGAATGTTAATGATTTTTTTTTTCAATAAGACAACAAACAGTTCTAGAGAGGAGTTGGCCTACAAGTTGCGTACAAGCGCCCCTTCGACCCCTAAAATATGCAGGCTATATATAGATCAGTTTGCCAACTATTTTTGGCCGAGGTAGTCGATCGAGATTAAATGATATCTGATTTAGAAATGTCGATTAGTTGAAAATAAATTAAATCAACTATTTAAAAACTATTCTGTTTGATTATGCATTCATACCAGTACATAAAAATTTTCTTTTTGTTTAAATAAAGTTAAGAAAATTTTTTGTTTTTTTTAAGATAGCCTTGTGAAATGATAAATTAGACGATTTGGATAAAAAAATTTTCTTCTTAGATTCGATTTTTCCAGACTATACCCTTGTGAAATGATAAAATGGACCATATGGATAAAAAAAAAAATTCTTCCCGATGAAAAAAAAAATTTTTTCAAACATTTGAAATGATAAATTCGACGACAATGATAATTTTTTTTTTTTTTTGCTAATTCTATCAAAAATAAATTTTTCCATTACTATAGCTTTGTGGATGATAAAATGGACCATTAGGTTTAAAAATATTCTTCATTCCAAACTCGATGAATAGTAGACTTCTTTCTAAGACTAGATAGATTAAGAAACGATAAAATCGACAAATTGGATTAAAAATTTTTTTCTTCCTAAATTCGATGAAAAATCTTTTTTCAGACTTGTAAAATTAATAAATAGACCACTTGAATTTAAAAATTTTTTGCTCCAAAATTCGGTGAAAAAATGAATTTTTTCAAGCACATAATAGATTTGTGAAATCACAATAAATAAAATAGACGATTTTTAATAAATTTTCTTTTTTTTTTTCATAATGCCGGAAAAGAAAAAATTTTAAAAAGAAGTTTTTATAAAATTGAAATCACAAATAGTTATCATACTTATTAATAATTGCCTTAAACCCGTGTCCGATGTGTGAAACAACCAATCAGGCCTCAGGGATAGCGCTGATTGGCGAAATACAGAGAGGGCGGAGCCGGAGAGGCAAATTCAAATTTTTTTTTAACCAGGAGAGATATCAATTTGGTTTCTTCCCTAAAGCCTTCCCTTGATAAGAATCTAAATTCGTTGTTTCAGAGTTTTTTTTAAATTCGGCAGCCCACCCCCCCCCCAAATTTTTTAATTCTTCTACATCTTCAAATATAAACATGCTTTTTTGGATTTAAAATTCTTGAATGAATATCTATCAAGGGATTTAAAAGTTTAAATATTTTTTGTGTAATTGCCCCCCCCCCCCCGAAATTTTTAATTCTTCTGTTTCTTCAAATATTAACATGCTTTTTTGGATTTAAAATTCTTGAATGAATATCTATCAAGGGATTTAAAAGTTTAAAGATTTTTTGTGTAATTGCCCCCCCCCCCCGAAATTTTTAATTCTTCTGTTTCTTCAAATATTAACATGCTTTTTTGGATTTAAAATTCTTGAATGAATATCTATCAAGGGGTTTAAAAGTTGAAAGATTTTTTGTGTAATTGCCCCCCCCCCCCCCCGAAATTTTTAATTCTTCTGTTTCTTCAAATATTAACATGCTTTTTTGGATTTAAAATTCTTGAATGAATATCTATCAAGGGATTTAAAAGTTTTAATATTTTTTGTGTAATTGCCCCCCCCCCCCGAAATTTTTAATTCTTCTGTTTCTTCAAATATTAACATGCTTTTTTGGATTTAAAATTCTTGAATGAATATCTATCAAGGGATTTAAAAGTTTAAATATTTTTTGTGTAATTGCCCCCCCCCCCCCCGAAATTTTTAATTCTTCTGTTTCTTCAAATATTAACATGCTTTTTTGGATTTAAAATTCTTGAATGAATATCTATCAAGGGATTTAAAAGTTTAAATATTTTTTGTGTAATTGCCCCCCCCCCCCCGAAATTTTTAATTCTTCTGTTTCTTCAAATATTAACATGCTTTTTTGGATTTAAAATTCTTGAATGAATATCTATCAAGGGATTTAAAAGTTGAAAGATTTTTTGTGTAATTGCCCCCCCCCCCCCCCGAAATTTTTAATTCTTCTGTTTCTTCAAATATTAACATGCTTTTTTGGATTTAAAATTCTTGAATGAATATCTATCAAGGGATTTAAAAGTTTAAAGATTTTTTGTGTAATTGCCCCCCCCCCCCCCGAAATTTTTAATTCTTCTGTTTCTTCAAATATTAACATGCTTTTTTTGATTTAAAATTCTTGAATGAATATCTATCAAGGGATTTAAAAGTTGAAAGATTTTTTGTGTAATTGCCCCCCCCCCCCCGAAATTTTTAATTCTTCTATTTCTTCAAATATTAACATGCTTTTTTGGATTTAAAATTCTTGAATGAATATCTATCAAGGGGTTTAAAAGTTTAAATATTTTTTGTGTAATTGCCCCCCCCCCCCCCGAAATTTTTAATTCTTCTGTTTCTTCAAATATTAACATGCTTTTTTGGATTTAAAATTCTTGAATGAATATCTATCAAGGGGTTTAAAAGTTTAAATATTTTTTGTGTAATTGCCCCCCCCCCCCCGAAATTTTTAATTCTTCTGTTTTTTCAAATATTAACATGCTTTTTTGGATTTAAAATTCTTGAATGAATATCTATCAAGGGATTTAAAAGTTGAAAGATTTTTTGTGTAATTGCCCCCCCCCCCCGAAATTTTTAATTCTTCTATTTCTTCAAATAAAAACATGCTTTTTTGGATTTAAAATTCTTCAATGAATATCTATCAAGGGGTTTAAAAGTTTAAATATTTTTTGTGTAATTGCCCCCCCCCCCCCGAAATTTTTAATTCTTCTGTTTCTTCAAATCTTAACATGCTTTTTTTGATTTAAAATTCTTCAATGAATATCTATCAAGGGATTTAAAAGTTTAAATATTTTTTGTGTAATTGCCCCCCCCCCCCGAAATTTTTAATTCTTCTGTTTCTTCAAATCTTAACATGCTTTTTTTGATTTAAAATTCTTCAATGAATATCTATCAAGGGATTTAAAAGTTTAAATATTTTTTGTGTAATTGCCCCCCCCCCCCGAAATTTTTAATTCTTCTGTTTCTTCAAATCTTAACATGCTTTTTTTGATTTAAAATTCTTCAATGAATATCTATCAAGGGATTTAAAAGTTTAAATATTTTTTGTGTAATTGCCCCCCCCCCCCCCGAAATTTTTAATTCTTCTGTTTCTTCAAATCTTAACATGCTTTTTTTGATTTAAAATTCTTCAATGAATATCTATCAAGGGGTTTAAAAGTTTAAATATTTTTTGTGTAATTGCCCCCCCCCCCCCCGAAATTTTTAATTCTTCTGTTTCTTCAAATATTAACATGCTTTTTTTGATTTAAAATTCTTCAATGAATATCTATCAAGGGATTTAAAAGTTTAAATATTTTTTGTGTAATTGCCCCCCCCCCCCCGAAATTTTTAATTCTTCTGTTTCTTCAAATCTTAACATGCTTTTTTTGATTTAAAATTCTTCAATGAATATCTATCAAGGGATTTAAAAGTTTAAATATTTTTTGTGTAATTGCCCCCCCCCCCCAGAAATTTTTAATTCTTCTGTTTTTTCAAATATTAACATGCTTTTTTGGATTTAAAATTCTTTAATGAATATCTATCAAGGGGTTTAAAAGTTTAAAGATTTATTGTGCAATTGCCCCACTCCCGAAATTTTTATTTTAAAATTCTTGATTTTTTTTAATAGGTCCCTGTCCGCCTGATTTCATTTGCATGCCCGTTGGCTCGAATCAGTTTATTAAAGGGAAATTTAGGCTTGCTTCTTGCCCGTAATTTTCTCATGGCCTTCAAAACCCAGAGGCCGGGCAGGGCGAATACTCAAATTTTAAACTTGATTCATTGTATTTCATTTAGGCAAAAATAATATGGGCTTTAAAATTAAGAGAAAAACTACTGATCACGTATCGAGACGCCGCCCGCCAGGGCCAAGTTGAGATGGGCGCGGCGAAGCCGCGCCTTTCTCAACTTGTTTAAATTATAATTCTCTTTTTCGAAGAAATAATTAATTCAGTCATTAAGTATTTAAAATAATGATGTGAATAATATAACACCTTTCGGAATTAATCACTTTGTGTTATTCACAACTCTATTTTACATTTGGATACCAAATGGCTTAAATAAGAATGCCTGGACCCTAATATAGAAAAATTCACAAATAACGGTTATCGTCAAAGTCTTATATGGCCTAAGTTGCCGAAAAAGACTGTGTGAATGTGTGTGTGTGAATGAGAAAAAAGTGTGAATGTTTAAAAAAAAACTCTATTTTAGTTTTTTTAGCTATGAAATCTGTGAATTGTATTAAATATAAACCAGAGTCTACAGAGAAGAATCTAAAAAATATTTAAAGAACCAAACAACTTGTCTGAGTTCTTCCAGACACATAAAATTATTAATAACAATATTTCATATAACACCAAAGGGTGGGGGAAGGAAGAGTGCAATGTGTGCCCTAAACGTTGAATCAAAATTTAAATTTCACTGATCATCAATCATTAAGATTTTTTTTTCTTGTCTCTCATTGAATAACATTGAGTTGATTTTCTTTTTATGAGTCATCTTGATTGCCCAAATATATTCTAGCAGACTCGAAATTATTTTTAAAAAATTCATATAAAATTCTTGATTAAAAGGTTTACATAAAATGACATCATTTATAAATAAACAGCAATATTTTTATCGCAAGGTATACCCTTTGACCTTTTACTAACAAAATGTCCATTTTTGAAAACAGCTAAAAATAAATACAGAGCAGCCAGGCTTGATATATTGTAGTTATGAATTATTATTAATATACCGGACTATTCTGTCATGAATTTTACGTATGAACATTAATAAAACATTAACCTAAGAGTTTTTCAACTTAAAATTCTAGAAATATTGCAAATTTAAAAATTATTGAAATATAAGTTTAAAATATTTTCAATGTAGGCTTAATTACAGAGATGGGCAAAATCTATTAAATAGTAGAGGTAGAGCATTAGCTTCTGGTTCTAAAGGTCAAGGGTTCGCAGGCGAAAAATGTATTTCAATTGAATTGGATTCCATTACAATCTGATTTTCAAAAATTGGATCTAGAAATAGATCCTGCTTCGAATCTTCGTATTTTAAATCATATTTTTTTTTAACAAATTGCTTTCATTTGTCTATTATTTTATTTTTATTGCGAACGTTTTTTCACTCAACCATCTATTTGGGGTCCTTGGGGGAAAAGTTTCCCTCTATTGAAAATCATTCTACTTTTTTTTTAAGAAACAGTTCTCGTCAATAATATAAAATAATTTTTTTTTTTTAATAATTTTAAATCCAAAAACTAAATCCTTTTCCAAAGATAAAAAATAAGTTTCTAGAATCTTAGAGAGAATTTGGTTTTCAATCCAAATATTAAATCTTTCTTGGCTGGTTGATTTTAATCCAAATCCAAAAGGTAGGATCGGATAAAAATTCAATTTCCAGCGAATTTCATCTTTAATTAATTTTATAATTTCAAGGGTGCTCTCTTTTCTTTGATTGTATGCTCTACCTTAGAGATAAGAAGACGAGAGTTTGCTATTATAAAAGATAAGTGAAGTCCAATTTAACAGGATTAAGGATATAAATTTATTTTCGTAATAATCTATAATTCACCTAATAGGTCTGCCTTATATCCGTAACCATCTATCAGTCCCTTGTCAAGTTATTTTTAGCTATCGACTCTCATGAATTTTTTATTATATCTCTTCTTAATTGCATAAGTTTATATATATACAATTTTCCGTATTTACTCTGTAATTAAGAATTTAGAAAAAAAATAATGATAATAAGACGTAAGACGTAAGACGTACGTCATTAAAAAGTATTTTTGCTAAACCGAATGCAAATCAGTTACGATTTCTTCCATAGGAAATGTATGGAGAAATATTTATGTATTCTTTGCATTTGTGTATTCTATGAATGTAAACAAATCCACAAACAGGCACTGGATTGGGATAGTAATGATAACTTTTTTTTTTAAATGCCTGGATCCTAATATATATAAATTCATAAATAACGGTTATCGTAAATGTCTTATATGGCCTGAGCTGCCGAAAAGACAGTGTGAATGTGTGTGTGAGTGTGAGTGTGAATGAGAAAAAAGTGTGAATGTTTAAAAAAAAAAAAAAAAAGTTTTTTTTTTTCATAATAATTATAATAATTAATTATTAAGAAAAGGCGAGGATCCGCCGCAGGCGGGCACGAGTCATCTGAGGGGGGGGGGGGGGGGGGGGGGGGGGTCCAGGGAGACAAAGCCCCCGGCTAGGCGCGAAGCCCGCCGAAGACGGGCGGTGCGGCTAGTTTACATAAAATTCTGGTTCGAAAGGTCGATGGTTCGCATCCCGTCCCAGACGAGAAATTTATTCCAATTGAATTGGATATCAATCAAGTTAAATAAATAGGGACGGGATTTAAATGGGCTCAGATGAGGAAAAAGACCTTAAATTAAAATATAAATTGACAATTGAAAAAAAGTTTCCTTATTCCTTATTAAGTTTTTGTAAAAAAAAAAATTTTTTGTAAAATTTTTTTTTGATTCTGTATTGAATCTGTTCTAATATCTAAAAGGTATTTGAAAACTAGAAACGGACCGATAATTTTTGTAGCCCTGAATCTGAATTCTCCGAATTATAAAGCTAACAAGTGGAAAAAAAATTTCAAGTGAATAGACATGTTAAAAAACCCAAAACGATTTAAAAATTTGTAAAAAGGCTGCCTGACACTTTTAGTATAAAAATATTTAAAAAATATGACTAATTTTTGCCAAATCCTTAACGAAAATTTTTTTAAGCAGAAATTTCGAATGCAATGCGCGTGCGCCTGCAATATTCTAAACGCTTACTATGTCTACAGATCAACGTAGTGGTTGCCTATAGAAAGGCGCATTTAATTTTTTTTTTCAAGTTTAATTAAGATTAATTTTAATAATTGATGTTATTAATTGAAACGAATGATCACCTATGATCTGATTATATACACGAAAATTTACAATTAAAATTTTTTTCCAACTGGGCCATATAGACTTTCAACCATATTAAATTATGAAACAAATTTTTTAAAGAGATTTATATATAGGGCTAGTCTGGGGTAAAAAAAACACAAATCTCGTTATCAATGAATATTTTCCCTTGCAAGGAAAATAAATATGGTATGTTCATGTAGGAACATCTAATTTAAGAAAATTTTCATCGAACTGCCTGAGATCCGAAGCCATACTCCCTGAACTTTAAAATTAAAAACATTTTGAAAATACCCAATAGGCCTGTGAGGCAAACAAAAGCAGACGTCCCCTAGACTTGTGATACTATAGATTAGGGATGAGGAAGTGGTTTCACGGTCACCGTCTCCTACGCCCCACCCCCACCCATTCCCACCTACCAATTCTTTTCCTCTTTCCTGATTTTGATTCTCACTTATATATGTATATATTATATATATATAGGCCTGTATTGATCCTGCGGACGGCGCGGTTGCCAAATCGCGTAAAGCCCACGCAGAGGAGATAGCACCCCTCTCCTACCTTGAGCCTCCCACCCCTCATTCGTTGACTTCATTCATTGGACAAAGTAAGCGCTCATTCAAAAACAGCAAGTCGCTTGGGTAGTCAGCAGTCTGGGTGTGATTTTTGTCATGTAATCAAAAACTACACTATTTGCAATCAATAAATTAAGAACAATCACATATAAGTGAAAAATAATACACGTGCTTTTTACAGAGAAGATAAATTAAATTTTCTTTCTCTTGTTTGTGCCTTCCTTGACTACAATTCAAAAATAAATATTTTTTAAAATTTTGTGATTCAAGAAAAAAGGCTAAGGCCTGAAGTGTAATGAAAAAGAAGAGAGAGTGAATTAGAAAAAAAATGGGACAAGTGAGTAGTATAAACTCCAGAATTTATTACTATATTCGCATTTAAAAAGAAGATAAAAAAATGAATGCGAATGGGAAAATTCAAACTTCGAAAAGAAAGTGGAAAGAAAGGCTGACATAAAAGAAGGATGTCAACTTTAGCTCTGGTAAATCTTGTATGCCAATCTCGTATGATGTGTCTCTGAGACTGCATTGTCAAAAAATATTTTTTTTCATTTAAATTAAAATTTTTAAGAAAGAAAAATGAATAACCAGGAAAACAATGAAAATGGCGTCGTAGTATTATCATTAGATGATAGCCTAAATGGGCCACGTATTGCTATGTTAACACAATCTGCGAGAACAAGAGACGGCCGTGTTTCGACTGGCTCTCCCTCAGTATATGTTTTCTTTTTTCTTTGTGTCTGTTTTGTTGTAATTTGGGCTCCTTGCGGACTACAAGAGGAGTCAAGATGCTGTCGGGAGGGGGCGAAGAAGCCGATCCCCCTGATCCAGGCGCCGCTGGTCAGCCGGCTCACAATCAGACAAGTCCACCGCCAAAAACAAATATGATTCATAGAATGGAGGCAAAACAAGATAGATTATCAGTAAATACAAATAGAAAACGATTATTTCGAAAAGAAATTGATCTTTTAAAAAATGAAGAATTCATTAAATGAAATCCTTAAATTTTAAGGATTATTGTGATAACAAAATTCACACATGTATAGAGTCACAACAAGAAATAAAGAAAGAATATTTCGAACTTTTTTAAGGTCTTTTTCGGCATCTGAGTCCATTTAACCCCGTCCCTCTTCTTCTTCTTTCTTTGCTTTTTATTATTCCCGCGGTGTGGGGTCAGCGGTAAAGGGGGCGACAGAATGGGTTTTTTGCGACAGGAAAAAATAAAACAGGCCGGCCCGTTGCACGGCCTGACGTCTGTTGAAAATATAGAAGGAAGGGACAGACATGTAAAGAATACGACTGCCAGTCCCAGCTCGGGTAGCTCGTGGTCGCCATCCACGTACCCACAAGATGTGGGCCCCTGAGCAACGGATTAGACCCCGCCCCTATTTATTTCAATTGATTGAATTGAAATAAATCTCGCCCTTGACCTTTGGTACCAGAAGCTGATTCTCTAGTCCTGAACCACAGGTCAAGTATTTCGAACCAAATTAAACGAACCAAAAGAAATTGAAATTAATAAAGCGCCAAGCTTGTAAATTACTTCACAGGAGTAGAATATATAAAATTCACAGATATGCCTCATATTGGGGTCATTGTCAAAAATACACCGGGTTTCTATATATTTTAGGGTCAAACCGAAAGAGATTATTGAGGGGTATATCCGCCTCATAAATGAAGATACTAAATTTCACATTGCTATCTATTAGAAAAAAAAATATGCAATAACTGTAAATCAGCTCTCTGGTTATAATATATATCTTTTTTTTTGAACCGTCTCATTTTTATTGATTGGCTTTATATTAAAAAAAGCTTTAATTATAAATAATCTAAATCAGTAGTTTCCAAACTTTATGTTACCACGCCTCCCTTAAAAATAATTAAACTTATGACGCCTCCCCTCCCTCCCACTTTATAAAATACAAAAACAAAAATTTTTTAATATAAATTTATATAAAAATATTTTTTTTATTTATTAATATTTATATTAAAACTAGCGATCATTTGGAAAATTGGTCCTGGTGGCCAATATTAGCGCCTCCCCTTAGACTAGTCCTCGCCTCCCTAGGAAGCCGCACTTCACAGTTTGGAAAACGCTGGTATAAGGGTATTTTATGGCTGGTTGAATTTGTATCAGGAATGAAAGTTAGAAGAAAACGCAACAAGAATTTTTTCTTTAAAAATATATTTTAACAGCTTACGTTACGGCCTTGGTAAAAGCCATCCTCGGATACCACTAACAGCTCCGAGGATGGCTTTGAACAAAGCTGAAACGTCAGCTGTTAAAATATATTTTTAAAGAAAAATTCTGTTTGCGTTTTCTTCTAACTTTCATTCCTGAAGAAAAATATTTTTCTCAAATCTTATTTTCACGCCCTAGGAGGGTGCCTAACTTAAATATAAAATTTCAACCTCCTAGCTCAATTCCTTCATGCTTTAAATTGAACCCAAACAGACACACAGACAGACCATGTCGGGAAAATGTTTTTGGATTCAGGGGACCTCAAAACGTGTATATCCATCAAAGTCTCGACATCGAATTTTTTACATGAATCCAATACTTTCTCTCTCTAAATATGTATATTAACTTATACTTAGAGGTAAGAGAAAGTAAAAATTCCTAAGTTACCCAGTGTTATTATTATCTGTTTATGAAAGTTTCGAAATGTTCAAAAATTAATTCCGCCCCAGTAATAAGAAATTTTAGAATGACATTAAAATGTTTCTATGCTACTATACTAATTGCTAAATATTGAATATAAATTTTAACTCAAACGAAATGCACTTATTTTCTAGTAAAATATTAAAAAACATTAATATCTTTGAGCATTATAAGGGATGGATTAACCCCCCTGGTTAATGCCTTCATACCTCCCCCCCTCCCCCTTTAAGGAAATGCGAGCCTTCACCTAAAATTACTCTCAAAATAATTTGAATACATTTTTAAATAATTATTTTTATTTTGAAATTATTTTATCTTAATTTTCAACTCTTAATCCACCCCTGTGTAAAAGTATATTAAGGAAATTTGATTAACAAAAATATAGGCCACATAGAAAGAATTTAATGGTAAATAATGGTGGTTTAAAAAAAGATTTAAAAATTGCCCTCAGGCTTGGTGTAGTTGGTAGCGCGCCTACCTTCTATACCAAACGTCGCGGGTTCGGACCTCTGGCAGTCCGAAATGGATACCAAATGGCTTAAATAGAAATGCCTGGACCCCCAATATGTATATTATTAATTAATAAGGGTGGAAAAGACTGTGTGTGTGAATGAGAAAAAAATTGTCAATGTTTAAAAAAAAAAAAAAAAAAATCGTTTTTCGCAGTCAAATTATTTGTTTCTATCATTTTTTTTTTTTCAACGATAAAATGCATAATAATTACCTTTAATAAGACTCTCATGAGGGTGTGCTGGTTGACAGTGAGGTCAGGGTGGATTACACTATATAAATTATTCACTTTGATTCACTTTAAACACAAAAAAAGATAGCAGCGCCTGCATCTCGGCCACGCTCTCGACTGAACGAGATAGACTTGTCTCTCTCTGTTTGTATAGGAATAAAACATCAAAATAACAATTCCCTTTTTATTAAAAGTAAAAAATACATTTTACTCTTATCTAACTATATTTAGAGATGGAAAAAAATGTCAACAAGTGATTTGGAATATTCCAAGGCCTTTCTTAAAGTGAAACTTTTAATCAACCCTTCCCCTAATCAAAATAATAATCAACCCTATTTTTTTGAATGTTTTCTATTTATTTGGATTTGATTTA
>JAKCPI010012655.1:0-28798 GCA_023213315.1 Euborellia annulipes
TAAGCAATATTCCCGAAATCGAGATCTCCAGACCTGATAAAAACCCTCATGGACTACAAAAAAAAATATTCCCCGTACAGACTTGCAGGGCCCATTTAAAAGACCCCTCTTATTATACAAATTGTCGAAACCTTGTCTCGATAGTTGAATAAATAATTTAAAAGCAAGTTTTTTCATAAGGTATTTTCATATTCTACAATACAAATATGGGCGATGATTCATTTATAGTATTTTTTGGTTTTAAAGGGTAGTTTTTAAGGAATAATCTCATAACCCACTCACTCTTTAAAATTTCATCTAAACATAGTTCTTTTTTTTTTTCTCCTATCATTTATTCAAAATGTCTTTATTTACAAAAGAGATTTTTTTTTTTTTTGATTGAAATAAAAAAAGCCTTTACAAGAATAATATTTGCATCTGTCTACTATGTATTTTTAGAAAAACAGAGAGAGATGAGACCAACCATGAGGAGATAGCGGACAGGGCCTGTGACATACTGATTTTTTCCTTTTTTTTTTTTTTTTTTTTTTTTTTTTTTTTTTTTTTTTTTATTTCCAAAGATATTCATCTCTTATTATACGAGTTCAAGAAAATAAAATGCATGGATGATTTTAATATAAACAGTAAAGAAAAAAAAATATTTTTTTATTCTATTGATAATTTAGAAAAACGGATATGGTTAATGTATTTTTATTAGTCGTCGTAGCAGTTAATTCAAAATTTGAAATCTCGTAGATTTAACATCCATCCCAATGCCCAGTGCCGGATTACCCATTAGGCGCAGTGGGCCTATGGGCCCCACGCCTGAGTAAAAATTATTAAAAATGACCGAGGGATACACACGCCCGCAGCAGGTTTGCATAGGGACAAACAGGGATATACACGTCCACACCAGGGACACACAGGGATACACACGCCAGTAGCAGGTCTGCATAGTGAACCTTGAGGGACACACAGGGATATACACGCCCGCACCAGGGACACACACAGTATATCGAAAGTGACCAGAAGAAAAATATGTGTCCCTGGTGCGGGCGTGTGTATCCCTGTGGGTCCCTGGTGTGGAAGTGTATATCTATTACACTGGCACTAAATTTAAAATATATTTTCCAAAAATCAATTGTAATAAAAATAAAAATTATCCAGCAATTTTTTGTTTTTACCGACCATTTGGCGCCCCTTTGGGAGTAGCGCCCGGGGCATGATGACCCCCCTTGCCCCTTCCTCGCTACGCCACTGATATCTGATTAAACGTTGTGGTTTAAATTTAACATCATTTAACCGGGGCAGTTAAATTAGAGAGTAGACAGATTATTATTATCTAATAAATCCATGGAGTCTATTCTCTCTCCAATTTACTCAAATTAATAGACAGTCTTCAGTCACCATATTACTTATAGAATCAAATAATTTATATTTGTATCTGGGCACCTGAATTGAAGTTTCTTCAAATAATTAAAGTGTTTAAAAAAGTACATGTAGCAGTTGTAACAAAAACGATCTCGTTTAAATAATGTCTGTCCACTTGTTGCGTTGGGCTTAATTAAACACAATTAGCTGAGGGCTCAATATTAACCCTTAATTTAGAACATCACCGCTTTTGATATTTTATATAATAAAAATTATTTTTTGAATCTGGCTTAAATTAGAGCGGAAATTTAACTGAGTAGTTATAGAAATTTATAATAGACGGTGGGAAAAAAATTTTTCTCGAGTATTTTTTTTTATTTTTAGACATGTCACACAATTCAATAAGTTTTATCTTTATCAGTGTCAATCATTGCTTAGAGAACTCACAAAAAAGACGGAATTTTTATTTTGTAAGAAAATTCAAATTTAACAAAGCTATTTCTATTCAGGTTTTCAGGCGTTTGATAATTTTCTAAATTCTATATTCTATAGTACTATATAGGCTATAGAAAGTGTGAGAAGAAAGGAAAGAAGAAATCGATTTGAAAGGTGTTAAAAGGATGAGAGATTATTTTGGCTAAGAGCTCCTGAAGATTTATCCCGTGGGAATAAATGCAGATTGGGATTGATGTTGTCGTCAATAGTCGTCTCTTAAAGTATTATTATAAAGTTGTTAAAGTGTTTTTTTTTTTACGCTTTACGACAATTTTCTTGAGAGCACTTGAGGAAAATATTGTTAAAATTTTGTTTATATAAATACGTAAATGATTTCAAAGTTTTAATTATTAAAAAGAAAAAATAAGCTCTAGATTTTAATTAAGGTAAAAAAAAACAATTTGTAATTATGAAAGAATTACACAGGGGAGCAAAAAAGACCTTTTTTTTGTCGCCGGGATATTTAAAGTTATAAATTTCCCTCACTGACTCCACTTCCTCTGTCTCTGGCTAATCAGCGAAAGAGAGTGAAACAAGAGAGAGTAAACAAGAACATAAAACGGAAGTCAGTGGTTAGTGCTTTATATTAAAGTATGATATGATGATTTTGTTCATAATTTCGCTATCAGTAACGTAACTAGGAGGGAAGGGGGCGCTCGCCCCCTCCGCCCCAAGTTTTTGGCGCCCCTTAATACCGACATAGGCGCCCTATGGCATCTAAGAGATAGCCCATGAACGGTGATTTTATCATATTCTTTCCATAGATTGTCTAAAAAATTGAGAGTTTTCTTTTAAATTATATTAAAACTTAAACAATCGGCGCCCTAGTTGAGCTTCGCCCCCTCCGCCCTCAAAGGCTAGTTACGCAGCTGCTAATTATTAAAAATTTTCACGAATGAATGATTTTTTGAAAGCTAAAGAATATCGTAAAAGTATGTTTTTGCATTCAGGGATGGAGAAAATTGTATTAGGGGGAACCCAAAGTTAAACAAAAAAAAAAAAAAAAAAAAAACATTGTGTGGTTTTATGAAACCACCTCCGGATGCAAGTGAAACTTTTTTTCGAAATCGTAGGCTTTTAACTGAAAATGTTCAGACAAAATTTAATTTAATTAAGGGTTCTAAGAATCGCGTTTTTCTAATTAAATATATATATTTTAGAGAAAGTTAATTATCTTTAAATTAAAAACCTTTAATTTACATCCTAAAAAGAAGGTAAAAACCCTTTGTTGTCGGTGGATATGTCGGTTTCTGCTTCCTTTCATGTGAAATTCAATATTTTAGAAGTGAGAAAATTCAAGATTGGTTTTAAGAAAAAAAAAATAATAATAAAGAAAACATTGGAAAAATAAACATTTTTAAAATTATTTAAGCTTGCTACCCCCATCCCTTTTCATTTATCTTATAAATGTATAATTTATGATGTCAAAAAGAAAATTATTCTTTTATTTAGATTCATTGACTGCTCTATTAATTTCCATCTCTTTCTCTCTCTTTGGTTCTCGAGCCATAAATAAAAACATTAATTAATTTAAAATGAAATGATTAAGTTGTTATTGTGCTAGTGTGTATGTATTTCAATTTAAAAGACAGACATATCAGTGAAAAAATTTATTGCAAATTAAGAAGCACTCACATGAAATTTGTAGGTGATTGGGTCCATATCAAGGAGGGCATAATCCGCTATTCGATCCCCGTTGGCATCAATATTCACTTGGCCAGTGATACCTGCAAAAGAGAGAAATAATAAATATTAAAAAATAGATTAGAGAAAATAATTATTTTATATTGCTAACTATAACATTCATTAAATATAAATTATGTGGTTATATAATTAAAAATTAATGTTAATTTAAATATGTAATAAATTTAATTAATTTCTGTATTCTGCATTATATTGAATAAGTTGATTCTCACATAAAAATAAATGATTATATACTGTATATGTGCATTTTATTGGAATTTAAATCTCAAATATTATTATTAACCTTACAATATTACTGTATGTCCGCTGATTCACAAACTGCGCGGTTTTATTTTTTCGAAAAAATTAAAAAATCTGGTGTGACTGGTGACAACTTTCTCTTACCTTTAGTAAGAGAAAGTTGTGTTCTGTGCTTGTCACACTAGATTTTTTTGTGCAGCGATATATTTAGTTTCAGCCGATATATTAGAATTCAAGATATAAAATTTATAAACAATGCAAAATATTTATATTTTGTTACCATGACAACCATTTCTATCTTTCATATGAAGTACAATACAATAGTAAAGTTTGGTTCAAAAGATTTCAAGAGCAAAATGAGAATATACATTTTAAAGAGCATCTAAAAAATAAGTGATTTTTGAATTTTAATCAAAATCGTTGGAGCGAATTTTGAGAATAACGGTGGCTGATGTGGTGACCTAATGCCATCAAATAAATAAATAAAAAATATATATATTTTGAGTAAATCGTCATCAGTAAAGTACTAGTACCCTGTTCTTATTTATTTTAATTGATTGGTATCCAATTCACAAGCATCAGACCGTGCGACTGACCGGTCTGTTCTATCCTTCTCCGTCTCAAAAACGCATGATAGGGTTGAAGGGAAAAATTGAAATCCGTTAACTCCGCATCGCGGGAATAAAGCAAGGACAGAAAAAGAAGATTGGTATCCAATTCAATTGAAGTAAATTTTTCCCCTGGGACGGGATGCGAACCCTTGACCTTTGGTAGACGGTGGGTTGAGCAGCATATATACAGTACATATACATAATTCGCTAATGACTGTCTGCCAGATATGTCTGTGATGTTCTTATTTGCGAAAACCAAATATTAAGGGGGGGGGGGGCGTTGTTTACAACTAAAAACGTTACAGAGGTAAAACGTTAACGTATTACCACTCCTTTGATATTGTACTATGCACTAGACGGAGTAATTGGAAACTTTTGGATTAATTAAACAACTCCCAGATCTTTATTAAAATAAATATTATTTTTATGTAGTCGTAGATATAGGTTACGGTATGTAATAAAAAAACTTTTTGAAAAAAAATAATCAAATGTTTAAAATTCACATTTATATATTAAACAAATTTCAATTGGATTTTTTTATTTTATTATCGTAAAAAGTCAAGTAAACTTAATAAAAAAAATATTTATATATATATTTTTTTATTCGGTAAAATAAATAAACAACGTGAACGAAATGGAAATTCTTAGAGATTTCCAATTTAAGGTTGTTCGGACATTAAAGCACTTTCGTAGATTAAAAGCTAATTTTTTAATATGTTATAAATCACTATCAAATATGTATAAAATAAAATTTTGAAGCAGATCTGACACAGGGTTATCGTGTAATTAATTTTTTAAAAAATTGAAATTTAACATGTAGCCTATGGGGAATAACGACGAAACGCACACATATCGAATTATATAGGCATCTGTGCAAATGATACAAAAACAAAAAAAACTTACATTTTATTAATTCACTTCCGAGGAATATGTTAAAAATAAAATCAAAAGTTTCTGCCGACCGCTTTTAAAGATATTTTAACAAGAAAGTCAAAAAATTCTCCAAAATGACAGTCGCTAATATTTAAAAATAATGAATTCTCGAGAGTCAGACCAGCCTGGCAACGTCGCATAGCATAAGTGTCTTATCTCTATGTCAGATACATTTTTTTTTTCAATTTTACAATATTTTTTCTCGCAAATCGTCCATTGTGTTTAAACTGATTTGCATTAAACATTGTAATATATTAAATAAAATAAAATTTAAGGCGTTTAAGATTTAAAATAGATAGCTGATGAATGCAATGTTGCCAGATCTATATTACGTGAAATACTGCTCAAGTCGAAAGTCATTCATTTATTATTTTTGGTAATTAAATTATTAACTTAATCCAATTATAAACTATGATAGGTCACGACTAAATTATAATAAGGAATTTTGGCATTCAAATTTTTAATTTTATTTAAAAAAAAATTTAGATTCTATTATGACTTACGATGTACTATCCGAACAACCTTAATAAATACAGAGGAAGAGAAAAGTGGCGTCTAATGGAGTTGGAGAGATTTACGCGGTTGAATATTAAAGAGACCCACATCTAATGAACTTTAACTATTTACAAAAAATGTATTATTCAAATTGTTTGAAATTTTGTTAAGAATTCAATTTCCACAAGTGGTAATTTACTATGCCCTTGTCTAAATAAAATAAAAGATTTACATCAATCGATATTAAGAAATTTACATTTATATCAAGCAGATAAGTTATATTTTCTTTTGGGATATATTTTTAGGCCTTTTTGGGATTCGAAAAAATTTTCCTAAGTCAACTTCTCAATTTAAAATATTTAATTAAATAAATTTTATTGAATTATATTTCTGAGCAAAAGGGAATATTCTAGTATTCAGTACTAAAAGCATTTGAAAAAATACTCAATACTCTGAGCATTTTTAATTTTCAAGAATAGTTTAAATTTTTTTTTAATAGACAGACCCTGCTGCTACCCTTAAATCTAACTACAATGATATTAAGCGCCTAGGAGGATGTCTATATACTGTATAAAAATTTGATGTGATTGGTCGCACAGCACATAACTTTCTTTTACATTTGGTAAGAGGAAGTTGTGTTCTGTGATTGTCACATCAGATTTTTTTGTGCAGCGATATATTTAGTTTCCGCCGATATATATGAATTCAAAATATAAAATTTATAAACTTGGGAAAATATGTATTTATATTTTGTTAACAATGCAACCATTTCTCCTATCTTGCCTAACAAGTACAAGAGTAAAGTGTGCTTCAAAAGATTTCAAGGGCAATATTAATTTTAAAGAGCATCTAAAAAATAATAATTTTTGAATTTTAATCAAAATCGTTGGAGGGAAATTTGAAGAAAATCGAAAAAAACTGAAAAAGTACATCAGTAAAGTAATAATACTTTTTGGCCTTAATTCTTCCAAAACTTCGTGACACGTATCAGGGAAGTATTCAACTTAAATATAAAATGTCAACCTCCTAACTCTTTTCGTACGGACAGACACACACACAGATAGACAGACAGGCAGACAGACAGACTAGGTTGAGAAAACCAATTTTTTTGGATTTAGGGGATCTCAAAACATGTAAATCCGTCAAAATCTCGAGATCGAATTTTTAACATGAGTCCAATACTTTCTTTCACTTTATATAGGCCCATTCATATATAGGTAAGAGAAAGCAAAAACTCGTTGGTGTTTTTTTTTTATCTCTGTCCAGCCAAAAATTTTATAGAATATAATAATAAAAATGCCGACCCCATTGTGGAGCGTAATTTTAGTTTCAATTTGATGATAATTTTATCATAATTATTTTATAATTATTATATTCATTTGTATTTTACTTATTTGTATTCAAAATACTAATGTGGTTTTAAATATCGCGGCTGTGGTCAGTCGAGGTGTCGCGTGAGGTTTGCCATGACTAGGATTATCGATCATGCGCGCTATTTGAAGGCTGACCCCACCCACTGTAACTATTCTTTTATGAAAATAACATATTTATAATTAAAAAAATAAATAATTTGATGTAAAATCATATCTATCTTTGAATTTCAGGATGTGAATAATTTAATTCGTGGGTGTTTGTGAAGGTCATTTATAATATTTGAGAATGATTCGAATGGGATAATTATAACTGGTCTCTTAGCTCAGATGGTAAGAGCATCGTCCTCTTTCTGACATTCTCAGATTCACGAAGGTCGCAGGTTCGAATCCTGCAGGGACCATATTTTTTTTTTTTTAATTATGCCTCTGGCAAATTGAACCAAGGATCTCTAACCTATTCGGAACATCAGATTGCTACATTTTGCCACCGAATCCTCGACAGACTTTCATATTTCTACATATATGCAATTGGCTTGCATTTTTCTACTGAGAAAATTTAAGAGAGAAATCTTTAAAGAAAAATTATCATTTGTCGACCGCTTGTTTTGTCAGGAAGGGGAGATATCTTGGTCTGATCTAACATCCTAATGTAAGCAGCAAAAATTTAGTTAAATAATTTTCGAAATCTATTCATAAATATCTCAATTTTTTGCCAGCTCTGAAGATGGTTCAAACCTCAACTGTGTAAATTGAATAAATATATAAAGAAAAAACTATAGTTGCATTTTCTCATGTGATACTACCCTCCTATTAATAAATAAATTTATTTATTTGCAAAAAGAAACCGTCCGATTAGACGAATGAAAAAATAAGAGTTGAATTTTTTCTAAAACATGACTGTGACTAAATGATCTCAGCTTGAGAAAAAAAAAACGAAACTAGCTCGATACAAAAGTATTAAATGAAAAAGAAAGAGTGTTTCACACCAAATTTTACAGTGAAAAAAAAAAAAAGTTAATAAGAGAACTTGTAAACTTAATGATTATTTTTTAGAAAAGTTTTCTAATAAATGAGTAAAGTCTTAAAGCTTAAAAAAAAACAATAAGAGTAAATCTTTTATGTGGTCAATAGCCAATTAACTTGTCTTATCAAAGTATAAAAAATTGAATCCAAGTATATAAGTATCTCGATAAAGATTAAGCACTCGCAAGGGAAGGAAGCAAAAAGATATTAAAAGAAAATTTACTTTTATAAAGCGAACATGTATTTAAGTTTTATGCCAGGGGCACACTTACTCCTAATAGCCAATAAACACTTTTTTTTTTATAAGAATTATCAAAGATTAAAATTAATACTACTAGTTGATATTAATATTTATTAACTCCTATTTAAAAAAAATAAATATAGAGAAAAAACGACGCAGCTTTTATCTTTATCTTTATATATAGGTATAATTCTTCTGTACGTGTGTATGTGACTGAACCTCCTCCTAAACGACTGAACCAATTATGATGAAATTTTCTGTGTATGTTTGTGAGAGTCCCGGACAGGTTTTGTTTCACAAATAACAATAAGTTAATGAGTAATTAACCGTTAAAATAAGAAAAAAAATCTGGTGTGACTGACGCACAGCACACAACTTTCTCTTACCTTCGGTAATCGAAAGTTGTGTTCTGTGCTTGTCACACCAGACTTTTTGTGTCGGCATATATTTAGATCCCGACAGTGCGGTACATTCGATTTTCAAGATGTAAAATTTATAAGTATGGGAAAATATTTATATTTTGTTACCATGGCAACCATTTCTCCTATCTTCTCTATGAAGCACAAGAGTAAAGTGTGCTTCAAACAATTTTGAGGGCAAAACGAGAATATACATTTGAAAGAGCATCTAAAAAATAATTGATTTTTGAATTTTAATCAAAATCGTTAGAGCGAATTTTGAGAAAATCGAAAAAAACTGAAAAAGTACATCAGTAAAGTACTAGTACTCTTTGGCCGATTTTGATTAAAAGCTTATTTTCTCGGTCCCGGGGGCTGTTTAACTTAAATATAAAATTTCAGCCTCATAGCTCAATTCCTTCATGCTTAAAATTGAACACACACAGACACACACACACACACACACACACACACACACAGACCATGTCGCGAAAACCACTTTTTTGGATTCAGGGGACCTCAAAACGTGAAGATCCATCAAAATCTCGACATCGAATTTTTGACATGAATCCAATACTTTCTCTCTATATATATATTACATATATACATAGGTAAGAGAAAGTAAAAAGGGGATAGAGAAAAAATAACGATTTCGTGAAAAATGATTATTTTACTATTTGATATTTTTAATATCAAAAAAGAGATTCTTAGAAAAAGAGATTATTTCTATGGAAAACATATTGAACAGGTTGTTTTATAAAATGGAGCAATAACTCTTTATTTCGTTTTAATATTCCTTTCGGCATAGCACTTACCTTCTATGGATCGATTCCACATTCTTCGTGTGATCTCGGAACCGTTTTCGACAGATCCACCCATTTCGATAGTTTCGTTGAGAGCAAGTGAATACAAAAGAACGGCATCGAAAAAGGCAGTGACAAAAGTTGACACCGAATCGTTGCCCATATCATGATCGTATTCTTTTTTGGCTAGTGCCTGTAAAGAGAGAAAAGAGTTTGAAATTAATTAACAAATAATTGAAAAATGTTTAGGAGGAAAAGAACAAACAGAAATTCATTCAAAATTTGAAGGTTTGACAAAAAATGGTGGGGCGGAGTTCGGAAAAATATGGTCGGGTAGTCGGTCGGAAAAGGGGAACCGGGCGAAACAGAGTCTGAAAAATGGGATGAGCGCAAAAAAAAAAAAAAAGGTAAATGAGGAGGGAGAAAAAATTTTAGCCTAAAAATAAGGTAAAATGATCACGGGAGGGAAAAAAAATTCAAAAAAAAAAAAGGAAAATGAAAAAAATTTATAGGAAATACAAGTTCGGTTTCGGTTAGGTTCGGGAAACAAGGTTGAGGCGAATATTCGGTTCGGTTGGTTGGTGAAAATCTTGTTGGTCGGACCCTAACTGACAACTAATTCCAATGAACAGGTTTCGGTCAGAGGTTAGTATTGTCTTATGTAAAAATTAAAATAATGAATTCTGATATATTCCATGCCTGATGATGGTCATCTCAGTTTGATGAAAACGTATTTTGCAATCAGTAATTAAAAATTCTGAAAAATAATTTGCCTTATATTATTATAACCTACTCCATGTAGGAATTAAAATGGATATAGGAAACGTAGCAGCCAAGAAAATTAAATAAAAAATTTTTAATTTTATTATAAGGACATCGGCCAAAAAATAAATACTATTAACACAGACATCATTCCAAAAAGTACTTGAATGGATTCTGGGGACCTCGAACGCATTTTGACAGCTTCTGTTCAATTTTGATTTTTTTTTTGCATTAACTTTACCTATCCAACCTAAATTGGTGGGTAAATTTAAAAATAATGACTGCCCTCGGGCTTGGTGTAGGCGTTAGTGTGCTGCCCTTGTATACCAAGGGTCGCGGGTTCCGACCCCAGGTAGTCCGATGATTTTATTTAAGTCATTTAGATACCAAATGGCTTAAATAAGAATGCCTGGACCCCAAATACATATATATTCAAATAATGGTTATCGTCAAAAGTGAGTTGCCGAAAAGTCTGTGTGAATGTGTGTGTGAGTGTGAATGGGAAAAAAGTGTATTTGAGATATCAAAAATAAGATATTATTGCATTTGGTTTATTATATAAAAAGAGGAAAGGAAACTTTTCCCTCAACTCCATTTTGTTTAAAGTTTATATAAATATAGGGTATTTCTAATATCTTGGGTAAAATTCCCATATGCAAATATCTCTAAAATTGAAATTGTTACGGAGTTATTAAACTCAGAGGAGATGATCACTCTTTCATCAATATGAAATGAAGGACGAGGGTTTATATTTGAGTCCATTGACGTATGAAATGGAAATCATATCAGTTTTGGTCAAATAGAACAGATAAAATTGAATGAATTTTTTTTTATGGAAATATGATAATAATTCGATAAAAGTGTGTTCATGACCAAAAACTTGATTCAATGTTTTGTAATTTTCCAGCCATAAACTAGAGGAGGAAGAAAGCCACCGAATGATCAATTAATAAACTCGGGAAATTTTAAGAAAAAAAAAAAAAAAATCATTCCATGGTATGCGTGTTTTTGACATGTATTGTATATTATATAAAAATTAATTAATTACGTACTTTAAGGTCAGCGGAGAATTGACGGTACATGGTGTTGTTTGGGGTGGCTGCTGTCACCGTGAGAAGAGAAGTATAAGCCTTGCGGGCTCTGCGGTTTCTCTCCTCGGTGTCCTCTTTTACATTCCACGGTGACATGCTCTCATCACTGAAACTGTAAACACACCAAACAACAAACGTGATTGATTAGTATAGTTTGACAAATGAAAAACTAACTTTGTTTTACACAAATGTTTGCAAATTTATGTGCATGACATTTGTATCAGGGTAATGAGACAATGGAGAGTATAAAATAAAAAAAAAGTAACCACATTAAAACCTTTCACATTTCTAATAAAAATTGATGTAACGGCTTTTATTTTTTTAATAACATTTTATGTATTTTTATATTTCATATATAAACTTAGTAGCCCTTATATTCAACCCAATGGCATACATCTTGGCCTCTAAATCTGAGCAAGTTACAAAACTACATTATCTAGTCATTCATGGAAAGTTGGACGTCTCTGGTCCATATCTAATCCACCTGCACGTCAAATTACTAGAAGTAATTGCATCAAAGTCGCTAAAATGAAATTAACAAATCAACTGGTAGATCGTTGTGAATGATAGAATTATCTGCTGTTGCTGTTACTTGTGTGCAGTTTGAAATGAACAAACGGGTCGAGTATTTAACTTCGCGGTGGCTCTATGCAAATAGGAGAAGAGACAATCGAGCAAATTAATTCGTGTCGACGTTTAATAGTAGCTGAGAGTTGATTTCCCAAAAGACAAATAATAAGAGTAAGTAGCCTATATGAGAAAAAGTGATATTTTTATTATTTCGAGTGTGTGAGTTGAGATAAAATGAAGGATCTTTTGAGAAAAGAAGATAATCATACATTAGAGCTAACATATTTCAATATTGGATTGAAAATATAGTCTAGTAAAAATTTCAAATCGATTATAATGAAATAAATTATAATCAACGACGTTTCGAAGCATCCAATAACTCCTTCTTTAAAACATTGTGCTTTTTCGACATTTACTTTTGTAATTTTACTTGTATATCCATCAAAATCTCGATATCGAATTTTTTGACATGATAGCAATACTTTCCCTCTCTATATATTTCATATATAGAGTAAGAGAAAGTAAAAACAATATTTTTTTCTTTTGTTTGAGAAAAATTTATTTCATTTGATTTGACTACAAATCATTTGAAATAAATAGAGTTTGGGTCTAAATGGCCTTAGTTGTCGAAAAGGACCTTAAAAAAAAAGTACATCAGTAAAGTACTAGTACTCTTTGGCCGATTTTGATTAAAAGCTTATTTTCACGGTCCAGGAGAGTACAAAACTTAAATATAAAATTTCAAATCCTTCATGCTTTAAATTGAACCCAGGCCCTCGGGGCATGGCGTAGAGGTTAGCGTGCTAACCTCATATACCAAACGTCGCGGGTTCGGACCCCAGGCAGTCCGATGATTTTATTTAAGCCAATTGGATACCAAATGGCTTAAATAAGAATGCCTGGACCCCATATATGTATATTAATCTCTATAACGGTTATCGTAAAAGTCTTAAATGGCCTAAGATGCCGAAAAGACAGTGTGAATGTGTGTGTGAGTGTGAGTGTGAATGAGAAAAAAGTGTGAATGTTTTAAAAAAAAAAAAAAAAAAAATTGAACCCAGAGACACAGACAGACACACAAACAGACCATGTCGCGAAAACCACTTTTTTGGATTCAGGGGACCTCAAAACGTGTATATATATTTCGACATCGAAATTTTGACATGAATCCAATACTTTCTCTCTCTCTCTCTCTCTATATATATATATATATATATATATATATTATTAACACATAAATATATGTAAAAAAAAAAAAAAAAAGAGAGATCCCCCCCCCCCAAAAAAAAAAAAAAAAAAAAACACAATATACAATTTTATAATACCGCAAAAAATTATAAATCCCCAGTTTTGGAAATATTTTGATGTAAGCCCACCTAATTCTTAAAAATTAAAATATCTCCTTTGTCTAAAGAGATTAAAGTTAATAACAGTTTAAGTATAATAGCATCTAATCCGAAGTATAGTGTTAATTATGTGTAATGAGATCGAAATTCGCGGAATTCTCTTCCCTTTGTCCGGACTTGACAGTGATTGATGATACCTCTCTTACTTGTGAAGCAACACCTGCATTCACCACCCACTCAACAAAAAAAAAAAAAACAACATAAAAGAGAAGTAGGTAATATAATTCACATTAAATTCCTATGATCTTAAATAGTCTAAATTTTATTAATGTCCAAATTGCGAATTTTTTTAAATTAATTTTGAAATTAGCAATATCCTATATAAGAAAAAAGGAGTTAAATTTCGGCGAATTTTTTATATAGACATAAATGAACAAGGTTTTTATTAAGCTTTCGTAGTCTCTTTATTAAAAATCATCAGCTGATCTAGTCAGAAAAGCCGATGGTTTCTAACGACTAAAATTTGTTATTAAATAAGTATATAAAATTTAATCAAGCTCACTTCCCTTTCTTTTACTTTTTTTTTTTAATAAAATTTTTCGCCTGTTAGAAAAAATTCCAGCTAATTTTTTACAGGTAGAAATTATATTTTAAAAAGACAATCCCACCAAATGAAAGCCCTTGGGAATTAAGTAATGAAAAAAAAAGAAGAGCTTAAACAAATATCTTAAATTAATTTAGCATTCATTGCAATATCTCAAGAATATAATTTAATTCTTTTTAGGGATTTAATAAATAAAAACTCATGTGATGCGGAATACTAAACAAGTTGGAAATTAAAAAAGTAAGTCTATTTTATTTTGGGCGAAGTCGAGTTAAAAATTTAATTTACATATTTGATCAAAATCTAACTTTTAAATTATAATAAGTCCTGACCTATTTAATTAATTTTTTCTAATCACAAAATAATATTAGATACCATAAAAAACGTTACCAAAAAGTACTAAGACGGAAGTAGTAAAATATTTCTTCTACATTTGGTTAATGTTTTTATTATAGGATAATATATATTTTTCCAATGGCTTTTGTTAGCCTGACCTAATTTTTTTTTTTTTTTTTTGGAATCATTGGAAGAGATTCATTTTACATTTAAATGAAGAACCAGAGAGCCAAATACGAACTTTGACTCTATCCTTTAAGTATTTTAAATATTTAATTAGAGATGCTGAGGAGTTAGATTTAAAGCGAGTTTAAAAAAAAAAAAAGTTTAAAAAAAAAACTTAATGATTGGAAAAAAATTCGGAATCGAGCAGCTCCCTTGACTCCCTAGTATATAGTCTTGAAAACCTTTAAAAAAATCTGGTGTGACTGGCGCACAGCACACAACTTTCTCTTACCCTTCGGTAAGAGAAAGTTGTGCACTGTGCTGGTCACACCAGATTTTTGTGTCGAGATATATTTAGTTTCCGATAGCACCTTAGTTTCAAACTTGGATTTTAAATGTTGACTGCTTCAAATAAACTATGGTTATTTTTCAAAATTTTAATCTCATATTTGGACATTTTATACACAATATAGAATCGTAAATAAATACAAAATTTCATAAGAATTGGAAAAAAAATTTTAAATGCCTAAAAAGTTCTAAAGGGGACCCCCTTTTGAATCGAAATTAACATACAAATCCCTATAGGAAATTAACATTGTTCCTATGCGAAGATAAGGTGGAAAGGAAATTTAAAAAGAGTAGAGAGAGACGATAATGTTTGCAAGTGAGAGAGAGACATAGGCCTATATGTTTTCTTTGAAACAATTAAAGACACAAATAAATTAAAAATAAATGGGAATTTAAATAATAATTGATTTTTAATCTAATAAAAAGAAAAAGATTTAAATTCCGTTACCATGGCAACCATTTCTATCTTTCCTATGAAGAACAAGAGTAAAGTGGTCTTCAGAAGATTTCAACGGCAAAATGAGAATATACATTTTAAAGAGCATCTAAAAAATAATTGATTTTTGAATTTAAAAAAAAATCCTTGGAGGGAATTTTGAGAAAATCGAAAAAAACTGAAAAAGTACAGTAAAGTACTATACTTTTGGCCGATTTTGTTCAAAAGCTTATTTTAAGCGTGTGGGAAGGTACCTAAGTTAAATATAAAATTTCAATCCGGTAGCTCAATTCCTTCATGCTAAAAATCTGTCCACACATACAGACACACGCACACACGCACGACACACACACACACACACATACATACACACAGACCAATTTGCGGGACCCACTTTTTTGGACTCAGGGGACCTCAAAACATGTATATCCATCAAAATCTCGACATCGAATTTTTGACATGATCGCAATACTTTCTCTCCTATATATTTCATATATAGGCTAAGAGAAAGTAAAAATTGATTCAATGATCTAATCAATAGGCCTATTAATCTATGGTGAAGAATTATGAGAATGGAAAGAAAGAGAAGAAATAGAACGAATAGACTGCCAATACATGAAGATTATACTAGGCGTATCAAGATGAACTCTCAACCACATCTGGCGAAGAGAGATTGGAAGGATAAAATTAAAAAGCATGGCAACAAAGAATCTTAAAATATATATTGAAGTTAGGGAAAATTCATCGAGAAAGATGGCCAAGAATATGCTTTGAAGAACATTCAAGACCTGATTTAAACCTGAGAAATCGGAGTGCCACGGAATTTTGAAGAACATTTAAGAAAACTCAGAAATGGGAGTGCCGCAATAATGGGGATTACTGGTGGTTAGGAAGTTCGAAAGTTTAGGGTAGAATTGGCATTTGGTGGAAGAGGTAGACAGAAGCAAAATGCTGTTAACCTTTGAGATGATGCTGAAAACAAAAATGAACAAACCATTCAGGCAGACTGGGGCAAAACAGAAAAAAAATCAACATTCTGCCATTATTAAGATTTTATCGAGAATAACATAGAAGGGGAAGAATATCTGAAAGAAAAGAATGAAGAAATAATAATCTGGGCAAAGGCCAGATGTGGAAGTATCTGGAGGGAAGAGGAAGTAAATATTGCAGAGGATTAATTATTTCAAAAGTTGATTCAGTTATGTAGGTGAAGAATAAAACGGCAGATGTTGTTATAATTTTTTTATTAGTTAAATCTCTAGGCTATCGATTTCGTCCTTATTGACATCATCAGGCCAGCTGGAAACAAGATATTTAACATAATTTGACAAGAGTAATATACTATAAAAATTGCACACAAAATTCTTTGGTTAAATATTTTATCACAATAGTAACAAACAAAATACATATATTATGAACCACATTCTTTTTAATTTTTTATATATTTTGAAAAATATTATTTGGAGAGGAAGATGAAGGAAGATGAATTCTAAGAATGGCAAGAATTCATCTTCCTTCATCTTCCTCTCCAAATAATATTTTTCAAAATATATAAAAAATTAAAAAAGAATGTGGTTCATAATATATGTATTTTGTTTGTTACTATTGTGATAAAATATTTAACCAAAGAATTTTGTGTGCAATTTTTATAGTATATTACTCTTGTCAAATTATGTTAAATATCTTGTTTCCAGCTGGCCTGATGATGTCAATAAGGACGAAATCGATAGCCTAGAGATTTAACTAATAAAAAAATTATAACAACATCTGCCGTTTTATTCTTCACCTACATAATCATATTAACTGCAGAAATGGAGCAATACATATATCATATAGTTGATTCAGTATTTGATACAATAAATAAAAATACCCCCATAAAAACTTTCGCTGATACAATTTATATGAATAGGTGGGCGTTTTTAAATTAGACTCAAAATAATAATTTTTGTTGTTTTAATTAAAAATTGAAGAGAACAATTTTTAGAATATCCTACTTCAAGTAAAATGAAAAAAAAATGTATTATTAAAAAAAAAATGAGCCCATTTGATTTGAAAAAGAATTTAATAACATTTTTCGAATGAATAGAAATTCATTAATAAATATATCATTTTAACAATAAAATCTGATGAAGTCGGATGGCTGGATGTTATTGATTTGAGGCACACAATAAATTATATAATTTCGTTTATTACAATGAATATAAATACTATTTATTAAAGAGAGGAAAAATAAAAATTTTTGAATTTGAACCAAACGACAAGTGGACAAGTAGATAAAAAATGTTTACCGATAAAAAAAATAATAAAGTTTAAAACTATTAAAAATCTCTTGAATATTCATAGATAGCATCAATAGCTTTATTTCACAATTTTTTCCAATTCACACTCACACAGTCTTTTCGGAAACTTAGGCCATATAAGACTTTGACGATAACCGTTATTATTATAATATATATATATATAGATATAGGCCTATTAGGGGTATGACTTTTTTACAACCTCGTATCCCTGTATCATAATTAGATGAAGTTTTACTAAAGATTAAATAAAATCTTACTTCCAAGGTGATTTGATAAAAAAACGTCAGACACAAAATGATTTGAAAATTTTATTTATCAGATTTTTTGCTTATTTTTTCAGTCACTGTAAATAGATACAAAATTGAACACAAGCTTTAGACACATATATACCTATATAGGGTCATTAAAGACAAAAGGAGCCCAAGGGGCTTGGAGTAGTGGGTAGCGTGCCTACCTTCTATACCGAACGTCTCGGGTTCGGACCCCAGGCAGTCCGATAATTTTATTTAAGGCATTTGGATACCAAATGACTTAAATAAAAATGCCTGGACCCCCCAATTGATATATTAAACATACTGATTATCGTAAAAAGTCTTAAATGGCCTCAGTTGCCGAAAAGACTGTGTGAATGTGAGTGTGAATGAGAAAAAAGTGTGAATGTTTAAAAAAAAAAAAAAAAAAAAAAGACAAAAGGAAGTCAAATATTCTAGATAATGTCATTGTTGTGGATGAATCTCAGTGAGAGGTGGGCCTTGTTGAGGGAGGAGTCGTACAATATCTTCCATAACTGATCGCACTCTCAAACAACATTGTTTACTTCGGGCAATGTTGATTGGGAACTCATCTATTTGCCAGTGAGTTTTCAAGCAATTTAATACTGCTGGAAAATGAGCAGAAGATAGTTCATCAAAATCTTCAACGCTAAACCATTGGCTTCTGAATTAATAATGATCAGCCCATTAGTAAGAAAAGAATGACTACGAAAGCTGGAAGTCCTGGTCAGAGCCCAGGGGGCGCTTTTATCCAAAACACAAACTCATTTTCTTTAAACGATATAATGGCTAATTTACAGTCTATTGGGCGTTGTTTGATAAAATGCCAACTTTTTTCAAATAAAGCTTTACCTAGATAATATTTTAATAATACTGTTTCCCCTAGAGCCTACGGTAGTGAGTTTAAATTTGACGATTAGTAAATAACCTCATGTTCCTTTCAAATTAAATTATATTCAATTTGAATATAAAGAAATTGCTTGACTGTAATTAATAAACGCGTGTATCAATGGGTAAAATTTAACGAGATTTTTTTCAAAGCGAATGAAATATTATCTAGAAAGTTTTAATTATTATTAATATTAATGATCGCCAATATTTTTTAACCGTGGTTTATTTTATCAAAATATCAAAGCGAAGCTTGAATTAAAAGATATGGTTTCTACATTTTGTTCCTCTGGCCATATTCGCAGCCCGTCTCTGTTAATTAAAAGAATAATTAACACTTGAGATACTCTCAAAGCTGTTAGTTTATTCAAATTACGTATGATATTTTTATATTAATTATGTAATTCCAGTCAAAAAAATCATAAATAATATTTCAAGTTCCATTGTTCTTAATTGTATAATTTATAAATTTATAAATTAGTTAAAATTGAGGTCGTCTCAACTATGTCAACTGGATTGCACCAGGTTGACGGAGGAATTTGTGGCGCCAAATCCGGGTCCAATCCTCCCGATGGCTAAATTTGCTTTCCAACTGAGTTCATATACCCGAATGCCGTGCTGTGGTCTAGTGGTAAGGGCACACTGAGCGCAAATCGGTGGATCCGTGGTTCGACTCCCGGCGGCACACCCTTATATCTTTTTTCGGGTACATGAAGTGATATCTAATTGTATAATTGTATAATAAAATAAAATATCGTTTGAAAATTTTTTTGCAGATATGCATAAAACTTTTAATTTTTTTTTCCAATTTCAATTTTTATTAAGGAGTCAAAAAAAAAATTCAAGACATAGGCAGCCAAAATTGTTTCTTTTTTCATTGCCGTTCCAGGCTGTCGTTTCGGCCACTGGTCTAGGCCATCTTCAGGGCCGGAGGCGAGAATAAATGAAAATTACAATTTTGGCTGCCTATGCCACATTCGCATGAACGGAGCTCATAGGACAACGAGAGAATTTGTAGTTGTAATTGTAATTTTCATTTATTCTCGCCTCCGGCTCTGAAGATGGCCTAGACCAGTGGCCGAAACGTCAGCCTGGAACGGCAATGAAAAAAGAAACAATTTTGGCTGCCAATGTCTTGAATTTTTTTTTTTGACTCCTTAATAATAATACTTCCAGCCACAAAGACATACCTCACATTTCAATTTTTACTTTCTCTTACCCTATATATGAAATATATAGAGAGAAAGTATTGCGATCATGTCAAAAATTCGATGTCGTGATTTTGATGGGTATACAAGTTTTGTAGTCCCCCGAGTCGAAAAAAGTGGTTCTCGCAAAATGGTCTGTCTGTCTGTGAACAAAATATCTTATGAACGAAAAGAGATAGGATGTTTAAATTTTATACCCCCTCCAAGAGGTGAAAATAAGCTTTTGAACAAAATTGGGCAAAAACGATTTGGTTAAAATTCATAAATCAACTATTTTTTTTTAATGCTCTTTAAAAAGTATATCAGTGAAATTTTTCGTGAAATTGTTTGATGTTCACTTTAATGATTTGGAAGCATTAGTAGCTCATGGCCAATCGCGTGGTCAATTTGGGAACTTGGAGGTGCTAATGGCAACTAAATATATTCAACACAAAAAAATCTGGCGTGAAAAGCACAGTACACAACTTTCTCTTGCCGAAGTGTAAGAGAAAGTTGTGTGTTGTACGACCAGCCACACTAGATTTTTTTATTTTATTTTACTTGAATAAATAATTCAAGGGTTAAATCTATCGCAAAGACTAGACAAATGATGTTTATTCATGAGGATAGTAAACCCAAATTGGGTTAAAACGTATATGCAGTAAAAAATCGAAAAACAGAATAACTATAAAGAAAAGATCGCATTTGAGGGTTTTTATTAAAGTTCAATTTCGTCCTTCCTCCCCCACGAAAAGATCCTTTGAAATTGAAAACAACTTATTTGGGAAATCAAATTGTTTTAATTTATTCAACCATTTTTTTTTCGTTTGACCCCAAAAATCTTTTGTTAACATGTATTATTAAATAATTACCCGAATCCTAATTAGACAATTTTGAAATAAGACTGATGAATAGGCTCACCTATTTATTTAAGTTATCAAAGTGCACGAAGACTGCTCAAAACAAACTAATAAATAAATAAATGTAGATTTTTTTATTTTTCCTTGATTTCTCTTAGGCAATGGCAAAAAAGGAACGACGAGGGTTCGCCGCAGGCCAACCGGAGCCCAAGATTTTTTGATTTTTCGTTTTTTTTCTATATTGCAATGGCAAAAAAGGAACGGCGAGGGTTCGCCGCAGGCGAACCGAAGCCTAAGATTCTTTTGTGTTGATTTTTTAATTTTTCCTTGATTTCTCTTTGGCAATGGAAATAAAGGGACAGCAAGGGTTCGCCGCAGGCGAACCGGAGCCTAAGACTTTTTTTGTGGATCTTTAAGTCACAAAAGAAGACGTTAAGCCATAAAGGAAGACGTTAAGTCATAAAAGAAACGTCAAGTCATAAAAAATATGGGGGGTCTGGGGGAATATGCCCCCTCAGTGGGGGTCTGGGGGGCAAAGCCCTCCAGCTAGCTTACAAGAGCGAGCGAAGCGGAGCGATTGTAAGCTAGTAAGCTTATAAGAATGCAAATAGATTTCAAATTTTTTTAAATTAATAAAATATATTTTTTTAAATATTCAATTGAGATATTTTTTACTTAAAATCTAGTAAAAATATGTATTAAAATAGCTAGAATTAGATTTATGTAGTTTATTTTGAAATAAATTTACTGGGAAAGAATAAAGTATCAGCGATGGCTGGTGGTTCAACTTGATTTCTTTTTTTTTTATTTGTTTAAGGTCTTTTTCGGCATCTATGGCCATTTAGACTCCGTTCCTATTTATTTAAATTGATTGGTAGCCAAAAAATTAGCCATTTTCTAAAAAGTAGACAAAAGTAATTACAATTTTTTATAAATAAAGTATATTTTTAATAAGATTCTAGCCGTCTCAATCGTTCAAAGGAATATCACTTTTAGAGTTAGTTCACTTGAGTCGTAGCAAGTGCACAGTAGGGGAGACCGGGGCAGGTTGGCCCACGGGGCAGGTCGGCCCAGTCGCGATATTTCGCAGAATAATTGGACGATTGTGATACGGATCAGAATGAAGGTTAATAGCACTGCCACACACCTTCCGCCAAAACAACTATAGCGATCGGAGTAAATTCGCATGAGCTAGGATCATTTATTCGTTTTTTCCACCTTGGAGTAAATTTTCATTAGTTGAATAAAATTGTTTTATCTACTTTTTTCTACTTCGAAGATCAAAAGTGAGCACTATGTTTAAAGGTTAGAGTATAAGGATTATTTATCCATGGCATATTAATTAAAAAACATCAACGGGATTTGTGCGGGATAAAAATTGTTTCAAATATGACGATGGGGCAGGTTGGCCCAAAAATGACGGGGCAGGTTGGCCCACTCGATTTTTTGCCATTGTATGTATGAAATCGTTAAATCCTGTTTTATCTTTTCAATTTTAGTGGCAATGAATGATGTAAAAGTAACAAAATAAAAATTATTATAAATATCGATGTTATACTGGCCGTCATTGAGAGTTTATTGGAGGAAATTTTGCATCATAAATGAGAACGTCTGTTTGTTTTTGGAAAATTGATATCAGATATATGAATATGTTCTTATTGTTTTCTAAAACGTTCTAGTTCTTTGAATATCTGTGGTTCGGGAAGATATGAAGTGTTTCCGCTTTTTTTTAAACATTCACACTTTTTTCCCATTCACACAGTCTTTTCGGTAACTCAGGCCATATAAGACTTTTACGATAACCGTTGTATTAATTATTATATATTTTGGGGGTCCAGGCATTCTTATTTAAGCCATTTGGTATCCAAATGGTTAGCACGATAACCTCTACACTAAGCCCCGAGGGCTAAGAGATTTTTCAAAAGAGCACAAATTGAGCGTTGGGAGAGAAAAGTTGGGACCCTTGTTGGGATACTCTTTTTGCCAACTTGCCAAGCCCAAGTAAGGTGTCTGCAATGCTCTTCATAGCATTCTGGCTCTCATCTCCAACCTCTGGACCACGGTTATAACAGTGATTCGTAAATACAAAAGAAAAACTGAAAAAGGAAAAGTTCTTGAAGTCACGATATACTTTTTTTGATTTAGTACTCACTTATTACTGAAACTGTTGCAATAACCAATTATAATTTAAAATAAACTGTGTATGTTAAAATTAGGTTGTTTTAAATTATTTTCTTGCATTTTTATTCATATAAAAATAACAAATGCCTTCCGGGCCAACCTGCCCCGAGGTCCGGGCCAACCTGCCCCGACCACGGGGCAGGTTGGCCCACTCGAAATATTTTAGAAATAATTATTTTTTTTAATTTTAACATCAATTTAGGAGACTTTTACGATGACCATTTGGTAGCTTAAGGTTACACCAATATTTTAAAATGAAAACATAAACGAAAATGATTAAATAAAAAATTTTATAAAAGAAATAAAAATTAGTGGGCCAACCTGCCCCGGTCTCCCCTACTTGAAAACGACGTAGAATAAGTAGTCGAAACGTTTGTACAGTATTTATATTTTTAATTAAAAATTAATACAACTCCCATAATAATAATAAAACAAACCACAAAAGTTTTAATTAACAATCTATGTTTTGTTAAGTCCGATTTGTCGAATATTCGAAGACCTTTAGTTTTTATTTTTATACCAATAAACTCGCTCTTTTTTCTACTGTACTTTGCAAGTCTTAAACAAAATTTTCAAACAAATTTCTTAAAACTTTTACATCTAAACAAAAATAATGACTTACGAAATAAAGACAAATAATTACTGCTTTTAATTAAAATTTTTTTTTTAGCTTTCAAGGCCTTTTATTCCGAACGGTTTTAATTGGTTTTCAAAGGGGATCTAAAAATGACATTTCTTCATTTCCTTTTTTTTATAATTAAAAAAATAAGGTTTGTTTGAGCCTTTTACTTTTTTTTTTTTTTTTTTTTTTTTTCTGTCAAGTTATCATCAATCATAAGTGTCTGATTCTATTTAAAAAATTCAAATAATCAAACAAGTCAATAAAAATCTCGTGATGTTTGTTTTGCAAATAGTGAATTTTCAAACACACTCACCTATTAAATAATTCGATGTTAAAAAAGACATATTCTCCGCTGTCTACCATGTTGAGTTCTTCAGCGGCTAAAAGAATTTCCCGGACTGTCGAGGAGTTCGCGCAGATGACAACAACTGACGCAGGAAACGCCACCAAAAACAAAAGAAACAAAAAGAACATAAGACTATATAATACTATATAACCTAAAATGATATTTGTTAAAAGAAGAGGAGGCTGAAGTTTTTTACAACAATCCATTTTTCATAAATTTTCTTTTTTGATAAAATTTTAGGAAGGTATTATTTTGGTGATATAGTAAAATAGTGAATATTGTTCCCGAAAGCTCTAACCAAAAAAAAAGTAAGATTTTCTTTCGGCTATAGAGTCAAAGAACGATTAGTCGGCTTACTGTGCTACTTTTTTCGGAGCGAAAGGTAATACCCGGCAAAAGTGGCCCACACACATGGACATTACAGATATAAATTTTTTTTTTTCAAATCGGATAATATCTTCTGAGAATTTTTACCTCAAAGTTTCGAAATTTCGGCTGAAAATTCCAAAATTGTCATTAAGTTGGGTTATAAAACGGCCATATTTTTGGATAATGAGATGTCACTTACGAAAACTGACATTCTAGCCTCACAATGCCAGTTATATGCCCCTGGAAGGACCAGGGATGCCTCCTCTGGGGCCGAAAACGGAGCAAATTCAGTTCAATTAAGCTCCCAGAAGAGGCATCTCTGGCCCTCCCAGAGTCATATAACTGGCATTTTGAGGGTAGAAACTTTGAGGTAAAAATTCTCACAGAAGATAATGTTAGATTTGAAAAAAAAAATGTATATCTGTAATGTCCATGTGGGTGGGCCACTTTGGCGGGTATTACATTTCGCTCCGAAAAAAGTGGCAAAACGACCCACTGAGACACACCCCAGTGGCAACTCTTATTAATTAAATAATTAGGTAATATAAAAATACCAACTAAGTAATTAAAAATTAAAAAAAAAAAACTCAGAGAGACGAGTTTTTTTTATAAAATAATATCATACTTTTTTCCTTACTTAATTTTCCATGAAAGTAAAAAAAAAAAACTGCCCCTACAGGTGAAAATATGTCACTTCTCATTTCTCTCATTTCATTCATTAATATAAGATCCATTTTCCTAATTAAGTTTGAAGTATACTTTATCAAAACATATGCGGGATTCACAAAGACGAGAGGAAACAAATCAACTTAATGATGATGGGATCAAACAAATGGGTATCCTTAGCAACAGGTTCAATCTTCTTAAAGGAAATGCAAACAGTGAATAATAAGTGATGTTTAGATTCCATTAGCCAAATAAACAATGTCTCTCTCTCTCTCTCTCTCTCTCTCTCTCTCCCTTTTTCGTCTCTATATAATATATTAATATTGAATATAAACACCAGTAAAACATACATTTTTTATAAATTACTCGAGTACTTAAGTTACGTTTGCAAGCTATAGTATTCTAAATATATAACTTGCTAATGTCCGTCTGTCTGTCACGCTCTATTTGGACAACTTCCCGTTGGAATTTGGAACCCAAATTTCGTATGCTTAAAGAGGATCTTCTAGGGATTTCAGGAAAATGATTTTCGTCTCAAAATTTCTATGATTTTTTGAGTTATTAATTGTTGAATCTTCAAGAAAGCACTGGATTGGAATATTGGATTTCACCACAATAGCTCCCAGGCAACTCTACGAGGAGAGGGAGTGCTATATAATCCCGTTCTGGTAGGGACGTAAAGAAGGTTCCTTCTCAATGGTCTTTGAAAGGAGTAGGCTACACGCCGTGCTGAGGGAGTCCCTCCTCAAACTAGGACATCCTCCCTAGCATAGAAGAGGTTGGATAAAAGGAACTGGGTGGGAGCCGAAATAAGGGTCAGTTCATTAGCTAGAAATGAACGCAGTAGTTAGAGATAGGAAATGATGTAACTTCATGGGGTGCCGTTAGATGGGTACGGCCAGAGGCCGGTTGGGTTTGAGGTGTGTGTCTTCGTGCACGTAATCACCTCGAGTAAAACGAACGGGGGATCCCGTTAGGAATTTCAAATAAATCTATTTTTCTTCTTTCTTTGGCCTAATCCCGCGGTGAGGGGTCGATGGGCTTTACTCTCCCCCTTTCTGCCCCGAAGGTCATTTCTTTCATGCTTTATTTTGAACATACACCACACACTTACACAGGGAGACCATTTTGCGGGACCCACTTTTATGAACTCATGGGGCATCAAAATGTGTTTTTCATCGAATTTTTGACTATAATTAGGCTATAAGTGAACAATTTGAGCTCCTACTTTCCCTTAATATCAGCGATCAAGGGCATCAGGTATTTCATATTAATATATTTTATTGTCATTCTTTGTAAAATATTGATATATATATATATATATATATATATATATAATTTTTACTAAGGAAGATTAAAATCTCTTTTGAATTGAGAAGTCTTTTGATGCTTTTAAGGAAGCAATAGAGAAAGGGGAGAGAGAGAAGTCTCAGAAACAAAGATTATATCTCACACCTTTTTATTATGCTATGAAATGGAACTAATTAATTTCATAAAGCCTTTAGAAAGTGTAATAAGACTCTTATTCAAAATTAATTTTAATATTTGTTTATATATATATATCTTTTCTTTTTAAGAGTTTAATGAATGAAAGAGAAATGAATAAAAATAAAATGAAATAATAATAATATAATAAAAAAAAAATATATGTGAAAAATGGAGCCAAGTTTGGTTAAAAGGGCATGTTGTTTTGTTGGTTCCGCGAATAAAACATCTACAAATGTGTGCCAAGTTTTTCAAAAGTTCTTTCGAACATACTCAAATCTTTCGAACATTCTCAATGTTCTTAAAATTGCTTCAAAAGAACATTTTTTTTATTTTCCTTAGGGCACGACTTTGGTCACCCAACAGTTTCTGTCACTGTCGCCCTTCAAATTTTGGCCGCCATTGAGTAGGTGTCTGTCACGGTGATTTTTTACAAATATTTAATTCAGTTGTAAAATGGACTTCGAAGAGACAGCAGTTGTGTGCGCTCTTTTTAATAAATAAACAAAAAAAAAAAACAAAAACGTAAATAAAAAGATTATTGGATTCATTCAATTTGGAGTAAGAGATTAATAACGGGAAAATTTTATACCATACATGAAAAATTGAAAAATCATCCCGATAAATTTTTAAATTATTATAGAATGAGTGTAACAAGTTTCGATTATTTACTGGAACTTTTAAAACCAGTGATTACATTTCAAAATACTAATATGCGCGCTACTCCCATAAAAACCTATGTAATGTGACTGCTCATACTGCTAGTGACAAAACTGTTGCGTGACAAAAGTCACCCGTGTGCGCGTGCCCTCACATGTAAATATATATAACATGGAAAGTTTTCTTATACATGAATTTAAGTCCTAAGATTGCAACTTTAATATAGGCCTACAAAGGCGGTTCTAATTTCACCTGGAGCTTCACTTAATTAGATAGGTATTTACAAACTAACAAGTAGACTTTTAGTTGTATTCCCAGAACCGATATAATTATTTGTTCTCTCGATAATATTAGAAGGTTTGTTATTCTTGGGAGGGAGAAATAGTTATAGTAAGTAAACAGCTTTTGTAAATTTGCTACTACGAATGGGGGAGAATAATTTAATGACAACCTTAGTTTCCGGCAATATATTAGAATTCAAAATGTAAAATTTATATGGGCAATTATTTATACTTTATTACCATGGCTTCTAGTTTTCCTATGAAGTACAATACTAATGTGTGCTTCAAACAATTTTGTCTATAAAATACAAATAAAAATTTTAAAGAGTTAATTAATTTTAAACTGGTTGGCTCTAGTTGAAACATTATGCTTTTAATAGAAGAATTAAATTCAAGTATGATACACAAGGTTTTTTCGGTATTTCGACTATGCGTATAAAGTGTTAATGTTAAATAAATAAATAATTGAAACAATAAACCTTGTGTATCATACTTGAATTTAATTCTCCTATTAAAAATTTTTAAAGAATGGGGCCTATCTAAAAAAAAATTGATTTATAAATTTTAATAAAAATCGTTAAAGCCAATTGTGAGAAAATAAAAAAAAAGTACATCAGTAAAGTATTAGTACTCTTTGGCCGATTTGAATGAATCCCTGCCCATGCATGCGACATTAGCTTAAGTAAAAAATTTGAGTATCGAGAGTTCTTTCGTTTTAGAGTTATCTTATTAGACCACATTTTTTGATATTTCACTAAAATTCATTAAATTTATTGTGAAAAGCACTAAAATTCAAGCTAAATGGAAATGTCTTTTAATGACAATTTTAAGAAAAGAAATAAAACAGGCGTTTCGCTTTCAGAGAAATTTAGATAAATGTTTTGAAATTTTAAGTGGAATATATATACTTTCGGAAAATTTTAGAATTTTTTCACAATAAATTTAATGAATTTCAAGTAAAATATCAAAAAAGTGAGTTAAGGAAATTACTCAAAAAAGAAAGATGAGTTCCCGGATTGAACCTCCGAAAACGAAATTTTTTCCGCGAAAATTATTTTACCTTTTTTTTTTTTTAGGAAAGCAAAATTTTTGCTGCCTTGCGTAAAATTTGGAAATACAGCCCTGCTCGATACTCGATTTTTATACTTAAGCTAAGTACCCATTTCGTATCCGTCTCAAGGAATTTAAATAAAATCGGTTAAATAGTATTAGTACTTTATTGATATACTTTTCTAGTAATTTTTCGGATTTTCTCAAAATTCGCTCAAACGTTTTTGATTAAAATTCACAAATCGATTATTTTTTAGATGCCCTTTATAATGTATATTCTGAACTTCTGTATATTTTGAACTCAAAA
>JAKCPI010012656.1:0-11328 GCA_023213315.1 Euborellia annulipes
TATATGAAAGGTAAAATACACTAGGTTATGTGTTTCAGTGTTAATTTTAATTAATAAATAAAAAAAACCTTGAAACACATAACCTAGTGTATTTTACCTTTCATATATATTTTTTTATTAAAGGAAATTCCGATTTCTAAATAAATAAGTACTGGTATCGTTCAAAGTATAGTAGATGCAGGAAAAAATATGGTGTGACTGGTAGCACAGTACACAACTTTCTCTTAACTTCAGTAATCAAAAAGTTGTGTTCTGTGCTTGTCACACCAGATTTTTTGTGTCGACATATATTTAGTTTCCGACAGTACAGTACATTTGGCTACTGCGCTAGCAAGCAGTTTCGATGGGAATCATCCACCATCTTCAGGCCTGAAAATATATTTATTATTACAATTTACTTATTTTATACATAATGTTGTTTCTTATTAAACAATATAGTTACAATAAACATATTACATAATAATCTATTTTAGTGTTTTATTTACCTGTATAAAGCATAAATCCTTAATAATATAAGTTCTACTATTGGGCATAATATGGAGAAAATAATTCGAATGTCGCCCCCGGGGCTTGGCGTAGAGGTTAGCGTGCTAACCTCGTATACCAAACGTCGCGGGTTCGGACCCCAGGTAGTCCGATGATTTTATTTAAGCCACTTGGATACCAAAGGGCTTAAATAAGAATGCCTGGACCCCAAATAAATATATAGCCTATTATATAAATACGCGAGTATCGTTTAAAGTCTTAAATGGCCTAAGTTGCCGAAAAGACTGTGTGTATGAGTGTGTGAATGTGAGTGTGAATGAGAAAAAAAGTGTGAGTGTTTTTTGATAAAAAAAAAAATTAATAATAATTCGAATGTTTTTCAATATTTTTAAAATAATTCTTTGACTTTAAAAATATTGAAAGACAGACAAGAGAACTTATATTATTAAGGATTTATGCTTTATACAGGTTAACTAAAACACTAAAATAGATTATTATGTAATATGTTTATTGTAACTCAATATTGTTTAATAAGAAACAACATTATGTATAAAATAAGTAAATTGTAATAATAAATATATTTTCAGGCCTGAAGATGGTGGATGATTCCCACCGAAACTGCTTGCTAGCGCAGAAGCCAAGCCAGTTTTGCAATAAAGCGAACAATAATAAAAATATCTCTTTTTATTCTTAAAACCTGACCTATAATACTACTTCTGTCCTCGCCATTATTAATCCCGCGGTGCGGGGTCGGCGGAACCTATAATACCTTTGGTCAAAAATAAATGCAAAAGAAATTTTGCATCCAAGAAATTTATTTTAATTGCACAAAGCAATTGAAAAATCTAAAATATAATTGATTTTTGAATTTTCATCAAAATTATTTAGAGTAAATTTTGATAAAATTGAAAAAAAAAACTAAAAAAAAGTGCATCAGTAAAGTATTAGTACTTTTTGGCCGATTTTGTTCAAAAGCTTCGTGTCACGTCCCTCTTAGTTCTTTTCGATCTTGAGATATTTTTTTACATGCTATATATAGGTAAGAGAAAGAGGACGAATTGTTAATTTTGAATAGAAAAAAATAAAGTGAAATTTTGAAGGATCAAAAACAAATGTAGGAGTGATTTATATTAGATACAAGTATTAGAATCAATTTAACGATATTATAATAATGGTTGATTTGTCCCTGAGTATAATATCAGGGCGCAGCAGCTGCTGGCTAAGCCTTGGCTCTTTAAGGCATTTCGGACCTCGAATTCGAAAACTCTTTTCTCTATAACCTTGACTAGATGGGGATCTTTTTATTTAACAGCGTAATTTAATTTAATTTAATTCACACTTCCCAAACAGACTGCTGTCCATTAATTCGGGAAGCAACAATATAAAAAAAAAAAAATCACATCTTAGGATACAGAAAACTCACAATAGTCTTAAAAAAAAGATATCATACTATCAAAAAAAAAAAATAAATAAATAAAGGGTCGGACTAAGCCGAGCGCACAACTTTGCCCACCCACTATTCAAGAAAAAAATATTTGTCCCCCTCTAGAGCGCCCCCTAATGGTCCGATGTTTACCAAAAGCTTTTCAGTTCTTGGCCTCTACCTCTAGTTTATGGGTGTAAAATTTCAAAACAATTGAACAAATAGTTTTTGAGATTTCGTTGACGAAAAAAATTACCACAGACATACACACACACACACACACACACACACACACACACACCCCCCACCACACACACATACCCACACGACCACAGACAGACATCATTCCAAAAACTTCTTAAATGAATTCAGGGGACCTCAAAACGCATTTTGGCAGCTTCAGAAAAATTTCGATTTTTTTACGATTACATTAACTTTACCTGTCGAACCTACGGTTGATGGGCAGAGTTAAAAAAAATCAAGCTTATACAAAAAATATCACACTCAAAAAAAATTTGTTTTGTTTACCGGAAATAGTATATTTAAAATTTGAAAAAAATTATCAAAGATAATATTGAGAAAATTGGAAAAACTAAAACTCATTAAAGTACTAGTAGAGTACTCGAGGATTCCCAAAGATGAGATGTTTTGTATACCACAAATAGGAAATATTTAAAATTTGAAAGAAATCGTTAAAACGAATTTGGAGAAAAGTCGAAAAAACTAAAAAAGTACAAAGTACTAGTATCAGAATTATCCCAAAGATGAGACCTAGCGCAATTTCATATTACTACCAAAAATAGTAAATACACTGCGCGTCAAAAAAAAAAAAAAAAAAACATAACACTTTGTTTCGTCTTAAGAAGACCTGTTCTAATCTACCTTAATGACACTCAAATTTAATATGAAATAGCTTATACATTTCTAAGTAAATTTAACACAAATACAAATCATTTTTAATCAATTTAATACAATTTAAATAATATAAAGAAAAATATTTAGGGACAAAATCAACATAATCTCGATATGTTTTGTTGGATATTAATTCAAAATTTTGTTTTTATAAGAATTTCCAATAAAATAGACAGAAAAAATCTGAAATGGAAAGATTATTTTGAAATTTTGAAATTTTTAATAAAAAAATTTCGACATTTTTGTCTTTGTTTTATTTAAATTTTAATTATCTATTAAACATGATATGGATTTGTGTTAAATTAACTTAGAAATGTATAAGATATTTCATATTAAATGTTTCTTAAATTAGAGTATCAACAGATGAAGAAACAAAAGTGTTACGTTTTCATTGACGCTCGGTATATTTAAAAAAGTAAAAAAGAGAGTTCGAGTTAGAGCCGTTTTCGAGAACTGATGTGCTTACAATCACGAACATTGCTCGTTTAATAGTATAAGATTAGATAAAAATTTTGGGCAGTGTATGAAGGCATTCTAAGTTCTAAGGAGGCCTGACAAGGGAGAAGAGCACCACAATCGTTGCTGTTAAGCGATGGCAAGCGCGGTGAATCCCCGGAGGGGAAACGTCCTCCGGTATATTATATTTAAAAATATAATAATAAATTCAAACCTCTTTAGCCGAAAGGACAAAATTTAAAAAAAAATCTGGTGTGACTGGCGCAGCACACAACTTTCTCTTACCTTCGGTAATCGAAAGTTGTGTTTGGGCTTGTCACACCAGATTTTTTGTGTCGAAATATATTTAGTTTCCGCCAATATATTAGAAATTTAAGATGTCAAAAAATGGGAAAATATTTATATTTTGTTACCATGGCAACCATTTCTCCTATCTTCCCTATGAAATACAAGAGTAAAGTGTGCTTCAAACAATTTTGAGGGCAAAACGAGAATATACATTTGAAAGAGCATCTAAAAAATAATTGATTTTTGAATTTTAATCAAAATCGTTAGAGCGAATTTTGAGAAAATCGAAAAAACTGAAAAAGTACATCAGTAAAGTACTAGTACTATTTGGCCGATTTTGATTAAAAGCTTATTTTTCCGGTCCCGGGTGGTATTTAACTTATATATAAAATTTCAGCCTCATAGCTCAATTCCTTCATGCTTAAAAGTGAACACAGACACACACCCACACACCCCCCCCACAGACAGACCATGTCGCGAAAACCACTTTTTTAGATTCAGGGGACCTCAAAACGTGATAGATCCATCAAAATCTCGACATCGAATTTTTGACATGAATCCAATACTTTCTCTCTATATATATATTACATATATACATAGGTAAGAGAAAGTAAAAAAGTACTTTGAATAAAAATCGGCATTTTCTTTTATAATAAAAAAAATTAAAACGTGTTTAACTGTGAAAATGCGCACTACCGGGTGGTTCGATTGACAGGCAATCGCACTCTGTTGGTAATTAGTTATAAATTATCTGTTTTAAATCACTTATTTATTATATTTATTGTTATTTTAATGGTCTTTATGCACCATTTTTTTTTTTTTTAATATAATTTTTATTATTTATTAAAAAATATGAATATCTAATATAGTTACGTGTTTATTTATAAATTAAATGGAAATTATAAACCAAACCGTTAGAAATCCTTGACAATCTGTGTGAAGGATGCTGGTATGGATGCATCCGATTTGTGTAAGGCTTTATTAATGAAAATTTACATTTATTTAAATGTAAATCATTTTTTAGTATTCTTCTACGTCACCACTTTAATTTATTACTAACTAGCAGGGTCGCCAACAGGGGTGTGGGTACCCGAAACTGAAAAAAGTACATCAGTAAAGTACTAGTACTTTTTGGCCGATTTTGTTCAAAGGCTTATTTTGAGTATCCGGGAGGGTATCTAACTTAAATATAAAATTTCAATCCGGTAGCTCAATTCCTTCATGTTCAAAATCGTTACACACAGACCAATTTGCGGGACCCACTTTTTTGGATTCAGGGGACCTCAAAACGTGTATATTCATCAAGATCTCAACATCGAATTTTTGATATGGATCCAATACTTTCTCTCTATATATATTAGCATATATAGAGGTAAGAGAAAGTAGCAAACTCAATGAAAATCTGTCCAGTAGTTTCAAAGTCTATGCTATGCTGTCTTTTATAAAATGGCAAGAGTAATAAAATATTTTGTAGATATTATTAGGTAATTAAAAGAATAATTAAATCTCACAATTATTATTCTATAATTGATCATATATATAATAATAATAATAAATTTTATTTGTTCCTTGGGACATACAAGTATGTATGGAACTTGTTAAATACATCAAATTTTACAAAATTCTTTTATAGCATAATAAGCATTATTTATAAGAAAGCGAGAGAGCGACGACCTGAAAACCTGTGACATAAACATATTTTTTTTAAGGTTTCCCGGCAGGTTGTTAAAAATTTTTGTAAATAAATAAATAGTATGAATTTCTCTCACTTGTTGAAAATTTATGCTTTGGGATTAATAGATCGCTCCCATTATAGCATGGTATTGTGGGAGTGGATATCCGAAAGCTTAGGAAAATCTGGGAAATTCTGCCTAAGATAGAGGACGGCATGAAATATATAAAGACTGGGAAAGGTCATTATTTTCAACTTCTTGAAAATATCCCTACAAGGTACGTCGGAATTTGCACCTACAATATTCCTCACAGCCCTCTTTTGAAGAATAAACACTCTCATCCAGTCTCTACTAGGGTTTGGACACCGGTGGAAACCGAAACCGGTAAACCGGTTTTTTGGCTAATTTTCAAAAACCGAGAAACCGAGTTTTTCCCGAAAAACCGAATTCGGTTTTTCTTTTTAAATTTTTACTTTCTCTTACCTATGTATATATGTAATATATATATAGAGAGAAAGTATTGGATTCATGTCAAAAATTCGATGTCGAGATTTTGATGGATCTTCACGTTTTGAGGTCCCCTGAATCCAAAAAAGTGGTTTTCGCGACATGGTCTGTCTGTGTGTGTGTGTGTGTGTGTCTGTCTGTCTGTCTGTCTGTGTGTCTGTGAACAAAATATCTCAAGAACGAAAAGAGCTAGGAAGTTGAAATTTTATATTTAAGTTAGGCACCCCCCTGGGACGTGACACGAAGCTTTTGAACAAAATCGACCAAAAAGTAATAGCACTTTACTGATTCACTTTTTCAGTTTTTTTCGATTTTCTCAAAATTTGCTCCAACGATTTTTTTTTAAATTCAAAAATCAATTATTTTTTAGATTCTCTATAAAATGTATATTCTCATTTTGTGATTGAAATCTTCTGAAGACCACTTTACTCTTGTTCTCCATAGAAAAGATAGGAGAAATGGTTGCCATGGTATCAAAATATAAATATTTTCCCATACTTATAAATTTTACATCTTGAAAATCGAATGTACCGTACTGTCGGAAACTAAATACATGTCGACACAAAAAATCTGGTGTGACAAGCACAGTACACAACTTTCGATTACCGAAGGTAAGAGAAAGTTGTGTACTGTGCGCCATCACACCAGATTTTTCTTCAGTAATACTTGTATTCAAATAATCAATTAGCCCGTGACCCATGCATGCCTCAGAGAGAAGACATTAGCTACTAGTGGCTTGGGGTTTCGGGTTCGCTTTCCGTCCCAAGCGAGAAAAATGTATTTCATTTGAATTGGCTATCAATCATTTGAAATAAATAGGGATTGGGTCTAAATGGCCCTAGATGCCGAATTTTCCAATACTTAAATAATCTATATATAATAATAGCTGAATGACCGTCCGTCTGTCTTTTGATCTCTGTTTGACCAACTTTCCATTGGAATGACGAAATTTTGCAGTCTTATAGAGGTCATTATGGAAATTCCAGGAAAAATACTCGGGGCCCGAAATTCCTACAATTTTTTGAGTTAAAAAAAACATTCACACTTTTTTCTCATTCACACTCACAGTCACACACACATTCACAGTCTTTTCTGCAACTTAGGCCATATAAGACTTTACGATAACCGTATTTAAATCATTTGGTATCCAAATGGCTTAAATAAAATCATCGGACTGCCTGGGGCCCGAACCCGCGACGTTCGGTATAGAAGATAGGCACGCTACCAACTACTCCAAGCCCGGTGACAATTTTTTGAGTTATTAATTCCCAAAGTTACGATTTCTTCCACAGGAAATGTATGGAGTAATATATAAGCTTACGTATTTTTTGGATTTTTTTGTATTCTATGAATATTATCAAATCCTCAAGCAGGCACTGGATTGGAATAGTAGTAGTAATAATAATTTTCTTGGGTTCGGATCGCAGGTAGTCCGATTTGCATACCAAATGGCTAAAATAAGAATGCCTGGGTCCCCAATAGATATATTCATTAATAACGGTTATCATTTAAGATGTTGACAAAAAACCGGTTTAAAACCGGTTTACCGGTTTTCCGCTTTGCAAAACACCGAAAAACCGGTTTTCAAAATTTTCCGGTTTTTTCCAAACCCTAGTCTCTACTCTGACCTCAGCATAGGATGTTATAGCCTAACAGAGAGTGAAAGTGGGCAAAATAATAAGTCCTAGCAGCCTCCGAATCAACAATATGACATAGCCTACGTATAGCAAAGCACGCGGATGCCAATCTTCCACAAAGATGATCAATGTGAGAGCTCCACCTAAGTTCACAGTCAATATCAAGTTCCCAAGAACTTAGTGCTGACTCACAAGTCCATCCAAAAGGACCAAATCATCCCCAAGTCTGTTTCCTCTGTACCTAAAATAAACAACTGATGATTTACTCCTATTTAATATCAAATCATTTTCCTCTAGCCAACGGGCAAGTTCCAAAAGTGCATCCTGGGTCTCCATCCGAACCTGATTAGAATTCTCCGAGCAACACAAAACAGATATATCATCAGCATACATCAGAAGTTTGGCCGACCTGACCCGTCTAGGAAGATCATTGATAAACAATATGAAAAGCAAAGGTCCCAAGACAATTAAATTTTAATTCATTTTTCAAGTTTAGTTACTAAATTACTCGAGGAGGCAAGTGGCTAAGCCGGCTAAGCTGCGGATTACGGAGTCCGAAGTCTCAACACGACTCGGGTTCGAATCCAGCTTGCGGCAAATAATTCAAACATCCTGCCGAAGTCTCCTCTTAGGGTAGGTAGGGGAATAGCCCCGTCGGGTATCACAAAGGGCCTAATTGGCCTAAGTGTGTTCCCTCTCTGGGAACGGCCACTTCAATCTAACCTAACCTACTAAATTACTCGCTACTTGACTAAATACTAGCGTAGTGTGAACGAGGCCCTAACAATAATTCTCCTTCTTAATTAGATGTTTTAAAATGTGAATCTATGCCTTTTGGCTGAAATTCTATTCGGGGTCAGCACGAACATGCATACCCAAGTATTAGTATTGTTTTCGAGTCGAGGGAAATCTCCTAAATTTTATTTAATTATCTTCAAAAACAAAAATATTTATGATAGAGTCAATGAAAAAAGCAATATACACAAACAAGAATACATTAATAATGTATAACCCGTGACAAAAACTAAACATTAGTAGTTGAGGTTATTTACTTTGGATTTAAATTATGCAAAACCAACAAGTAAAAAAATATATATATTTAGATACGAGAAGATCATCGGAATGAACTTGTAAATAGTGAGAGTAAATATTTTTATTCACTCTATTCTATATGATATTTATTATGCTAAGAGCAAATTAATTAACATAAAGAAAAAAAACTGTAGTTGCACCCGGAATCTCCAGCCTTAGCTTGGATTGCCGGTATGTTAGTCAAGGATTGGTGGACCTGACATATACATTATGAAAAGTTTTTTATTTTAGAATGCTAGTGGCTGAATTTTATGCCTTTCAGGTCAAGAAATAAAAAAAAAAAAAAAAAAAAAACATGAATGCTTTGCTCTAGAGTAGAAGAGGGAAAAAATTTCTCCAGTAGTCATTTGGGTTGCCTAATTTGAAGAAATTCCAAGTTAAAGAAAATATAATAAAGAGCAACCGAAATTGATCACAATCGTTGCTGTTAAGAGCGGCGAAATCATGGGTAGGTGACCCCGAGGAATCAGCGTGTGGAAAAATTATTTAGGCGGGCCCGAGATCATTTCGAATTCATCAAAGTCTTTTCTCTTAAATTCATAAATTTCATCATGTTTGAACTTGTGAGGGCTAAATTATTAAAAAAAAAAACAAAATGGCTGTATTTGACTTGGATATAGGCCTATATATAACAATTGTGGAGTGTCCGTCTTGTTATACTTTAGCCAACTTCTAGACAAAATTTCGGAATGAAATTTTACGCTCTAATAGAAGATGGAAAATAATCAAGTTAATTGCAAAATGGAAAGGCTCAAAAAATTATTGAGAATTTACCCATTGGAAAGCATTGGGTTCTATACCGTCTTATGAAAAATTAAAGACAAGTCAATTTCTCAAATTAAATCTAATAAAATTAAAAATTTTCTATTTTCTTTGGTAGGAACAGGGCCGGATCTGGGGGGGGAAGTGAGGGCATATGCCCCGGGCGGCAGATATCAGGGGGCGGCAATTAAAGAAAAATATACTAAAAAAAAGGTAAAATGATATGAATTTTGTATAGAAAATTTTAAGGAGGGGGGCAGCAAATTAAATTTTGCCCCCCCCCTAAAAAATCTCCTAGTTCCGGCCCTGGGTAGGAATATACACTGCGCGTCAAAAATAGTGAAACACTTTGTTTCTTCTTAAAAGACCTGTTCTAATCCATCTTAATGATTCTGTAATTTATTAAACATTTAATATGAAATATCTTAAACATTTCTAAGTAAATTTAACACAAATACAAATCATCTTAATAAATAATTACAATTTAAATAAAACAAAGACAAAAATGTCGTAATTTTTTTTATTAACACCAAATTTCTAAAAATTTTTAATAAAATCTTTCATTTCAGTTTTTCTCTTTCTCTTTTATAAGAAATTCTTATTAAAACAAAATTTTAAATTAATATCCAACAAAGAATTTTGATTTGTCCTTAAAATTTGAAATATCGAAATATTTTTCTTTATTTTATTTAAATTGTATTAGCCCTCGGGTGTGGCATAGTAGGTAGCGTGCCTACCTCCTATACCAAACGTCGCGGGTTCGGACCAGGCAGTCCGATGATTTTATTTAAGCCATTTGGATACCAGATGGCTTAAATAGAAATGCCTGAACCCACAATATATATTATCTTACACAACGGTTATCGTCTAAAGTCTTAAATGGCCTGAGTTGCCGAAAAGACTGTGTGAATGTGTGTGTGAATGCGAGTGTGAATGAGAAAAAAGTGTGAATGTTTAAAAAAAAAAAAAAAAAAAAATTGTATTAAATTGATTGAAATTATTTCTATTGCCCCCGGGCTTGGCGTAGTTGGTAGCGCGCCTGCCTTGTATACCAAGAGTCGAGGGTTCGGATCCCAGACAGTCCGATGATTTTATTTAAGTTATTTGGATACCGGGGGCGGGGGTTGGTAATCTGGTGTGACTGGTCACACAATTTTTTCTTAAATTCAGTAATTTAAAAGCGCATTTTGTACTTGTTTGCCAGAATATAAATACAAATCAAATTTTTAAATATTAATTTTAAAATTTTACATTAAAAATACATTTTTTTTCGAAAAAAGTATTTTTTTCAAATCTCAGGGGGGTAATTACTCCCTTTACCCCCCTGTATCCGCCCTTGCGTAAAAGTCTTATATGGCCTAAGTTGCCGAAAAGACTGTGTGTATGTGTGTGTGTGAATCGAAAAAAAGTGTGAGTGTTAACAAAAGAAAAAAAAAAATTATTTGTATTTGTGTTTAAATGTAAAAGATATTTCATATTAAATGTTAATATCATTAAGGTAAATTAGAAAAAGATCTTCTTAGGAAGAAACAAAATATTACGATTTTTTTTGACGCGCATTTTATATGTAGGGAGGAAGTAGTGAGGGGGTCCGCGATGCGACTAGTAGATTCCTCTAATCGGAAAGAAGAGTTATAAATTTTTTAATTTAAAAACTATTGTAATAAAATAAGAATATATTTTTTAATCATTGATGATTGACGACTATATTATTATCCAAATTGAGAGCGATAATTAATTAAAATTAAGAAAAAAGTGAAAATATTTAGAAAAAAAAAAAAAAAAAAATTGGCCAGATCCGTTTACGTTCTTGGAAGTTGGTCAACCGTTTTATTCAAGAATCTATCGGAAGAGAAGCCGAAGGAAAAATTCAATAAAATAGATGCAAAAATAGTAAAAAAAAAATCAGGTCAAATGTTTCACTAATCATCATATTCAATAGATAAAAGTTAAAAACATAACAACACACCCTTTCTTTTCTTTCAAATTTCTTAATAACGCATATCCATGGACAGGGCCGGCGCAAGCTATTCTGCCGCCCTAGGTAAAGATATTTTTTTTGCGCCCCCCCTAAGTTATGAATTACCTGAAT
>JAKCPI010012657.1:0-15734 GCA_023213315.1 Euborellia annulipes
TAACGTGTACTGTTCTCGTTTGAATTTATTTTGAATTCCCCCGGGTTGTCACGTCACTTGATTGGCCGGCCCGAATGTTGGTTGGGACCTCCAATTCGTAATTCGTATACCCACCGTTGTTGGTCCGCTGCACTCTGGAATGTCTCCGCCTACGAGGAAATAAATTTCTTCGCCACAAGGGGGGGGAATGTGTTTTTGGTGCAACAGTGGATAGACAAGTTACGAATAATTTTTGTAAAGAAAGAAAAAGATAATTTTAAAAGTTTAAAAGAAATTAAAAGTTTTATTATTTGATTGAGAGAGATATGGTTTTACACTTGTTTTGGTATTTGATCTCCGTTGAGATCTCCTCTTGCTTTACAATAAAAAAAAATTAATAAAATAAAAAAAAAAATGTTTTGTCAAATTCGGGTGTCTTCAGGGTTGGGACAGCAATCACTGTCACCTTCCTCCCCTGCCAATCTCAATTAACTATGATTTATGCTTTGACTGCCGAAATTAAAAAAAAATAAAAAAAACTAATTTTGTTAATAGGTTTCAGGAGGATGGGATATTGTTTGATAGGATAGGTTATGGTTTTAGGATTTGTTATTTGTTACTTTGGTTTATTGAGATGTTAATTTTGTTAGTGATATAGCAACTTAGTAGTTTTAAGGTAATGCGGAAAGGATTTGGTAGGATTGTTAATTTGGAAAGACGCTAACTCTGAAGTAATACAAAAAAATAAAAAAAAATTAAATTTTGAAAAATAAATCTCTAGTTTGTTCGATCTTGGAAGGGGAGAGAAGTGACTGTGGTTGCTCTCCCAATTCGCTTTGTTCTTTGTGAAAGAATTGTTTATTATTTGTGTCACAATCGGTTTTATAAATATAAAAAAAAATAATTAAATATGCAAGTTGATTGGTTTAAAATTTCTTTAGTATTTCTATTTTTTTGTTTATTTATTATTTTGATTGGTTATTTGAAAAATTTTATGTTTCCAATTTGATTAATATTATAAAAAAAAAACTTTTCCTTTCCTTATTTTATTTTAAAACAAACAGTTTTCTTTAACTTTATTTTATTTCATTTGGTATTTGGTCAAAAAAAATTATTAATTAAGTTTAAAAAATTATTTTTTGTGTTTATTTTGTGTTTTATTTTTGTGTGTTTTGTGTTTATTATTCAATGTTTTAAATTATTTTCATTTTATTTTATCTTATTTTATTCATTTTCTTTGTTTATTTTATTTATTTTCTTATTCCTTCTTTATCTTCTTTTATCTTTTATTTGTTTTATTGTTTATTTTGTGTTTTGTGTTTGTTTATTTCTTAAACTTAATTTTTGGTTTTATTTTTAAATTCTTAAATTATTTTCTGGTTTTTTGTTTGTTTTAAAACTGTTTATTAAAAAAAAAATGTTTTTATTTTCATGTTAATTTTTATAACAAAATTTTATTGTTTATTCATTTAAAAAAATTTATTATTTATGATTATTTTAATCAAAATTATGTTTCATTATTTTAATTCTGAATCTTTTTTTTCTGTTTATTTCAGAAAATTCACCTTTCGGCCTGAATCTTCTCAATTGGATGAAATTTTATTCAAAAAAAAAAAAATTATTATTGAAAATTTTGTTTTGATTTCTTAAATTTAATAAATGGTGTTTATTAAACCAAAAAAATACTTGCATTTTCAATTATTCCTTATTTCCTTAAAATCTAAATTAAAAATTATGAAATTGAATCAGCTGATCTGGAAAATTTACTTTTAAAGTTTATTTATTAAACTTGTAATTAAATCTTTATTTAAAATTCTTTGTTAATTTTGATTAATTTGATTTTTATTTTTAATTATGAGTTTAATTTTTAGTTAATTTTATTATTTGTGAGCTCTTTGTTATTAAAAGAAATTGATCTGTGATTATTTATTATTATTTTAATTATTTTAAATGTAATTATTTTAATTGATTTTATATAAAAAAATATTATTAAAGTAATTTTCAAGTTTTAAAAGTTATTCGTTTTTTTGAGTTTTTTCACTATGCTTGCATTAAAGTTTCTCTATGAAAAAAAATTAATTATTTGTTTTAATATTTTGCGCAATTAATTTTATCTTTGTTTGAATATTCAAATTAATTTTTAATTATTCTCAAATCAGATCTGATAGTATAAAATTTGTTTCGTCTTAGCTTTGTGATCTCGGCGTTCAAGATGGATGCCAGAATACTGCGTTGTACAAGCACGGCCGTCGAGTGGAAATTTTTCCTCGATGTTTTGAAGACCTTCCAATCACTTCACAGCTTCAGAAATCACTTTAAATTATAGCAAATGTTTAGTAGTTGTGTTTGATGTTAGTTAAAATTGTATTTGTAAAGAAAAACTTTATCTTTTCGGTTGTTAGTGTTAGCGTGGTTTGTTCCGTGTTCTGATCAATTTCATAATGGAAGCCCGGCGTCTTGCTGCCTGGCGTGGGCGACCGCTGTGATATCTGAGGGTTAGCCTCGCACCTTCTCGCTCTCCTTCTAGCCTCGCTGTTTCTCCCAATAGCGTCTTCGCTTGATCGTCGGCTTTTAATAAACAAATTACCTTTTCACAACTTTCACCTTTATAAAATCACTTTCTTTTACATTTTATTATATTATAATTTTGTAATAGATCAAAATCTTTTAATTTTTATTCTTTTTGAAATTTATTCTAATTAAATTAAACATTTGATTCACATTTCTTTTGACAAATTACTGTACGGTGCTGCACTCTCTCGACACCCGATTGTACCATTTCTCTCTCTCTCTTGTGTACTCCAAATTCAAAATAATTGCATAAATTTAAAAAAAATAATTTCTGTTAGGCCGAAATTTCTTTTTACCCGTTACAATATATATAGAGAGAAAGTATTGGTTTCATGTCAAAAATTCGATGTCGAGATTTTGATGGATCTTCACGTTTTGAGGTCCCCTGAATCCAAAAAAGTGGTTTTCGCGACATGGTCTGTCTGTCTGTCTGTGTGTGTGTGTGTGTCTGTCTGTCTGTCTGTGTGTGTTCAATTTTAAGCATGAAGGAATTAAGCTATGAGGCTGAAATTTTATATTTAAGTTAAACACCCCCGGGACCGACAAAATAAGCTTTTAATCAAAATCGGCCAAAAAGTACTAGTACTTTACTGATGTACTTTTTCAGTTTTTTTCGATTTTCTCAAAATTCGCTCTAACGATTTTGATTAAAATTCAAAAATCAATTATTTTTTAGATGCTCTTTCAAATGTATATTCTCGTTTTGCCCTCAAAATTGTTTGAAGCACACTTTACTCTTGTGCTTCATAGCAAAGATAGGAGAAATGGTTGCCATGGTAACGGAATTTAAATCTTTTTCTTTTTATTAGATTAAAAATCAATTATTATTTAAATTCCCATTTATTTTTACTTTCTCTTACCTATGTATATATGTAATATATATATAGAGAGAAAGTATTGGTTTCATGTCAAAAATTCGATGTCGAGATTTTGATGGATCTTCACGTTTTGAGGTCCCCTGAATCCAAAAAAAGTGGTTTTCGCGACATGGTCTGTCTGTGGGTGGGTGGGTGGGTGTGTGTGTGTGTGGGTGTGTGTTCACTTTTAAGCATGAAGGAATTGAGCTATGAGGCTGAAATTTTATATTTAAGTTAAACACCCCCCGGGACCGGAAAAAATAAGCTTTTAATCAAAATCGGCCAAAGAGTACTAGTACTTTACTGATGTACTTTTTCAGTTTTTTTCGATTTTCTCAAAATTCGCTCTAACGATTTTTTGTTTAAAATTCAAAAATCAATTATTTTTTAGATGCTCTTTAAAATGTATATTCTCATTTTGCCCTTGAAATTGTTCTGAAGACCACTTTACTCTTGTACTCCATAGGGAAGATAGGAGAAATGGTTGCCATGGTAACAAAATATAAATATTTTCCCATACTTATAAATTTTACATCTGAATTCAAATGTTCCCTACTGCCGGGAACTAAATACATGTCGACACAAAAAATCTGGTGTGACAAGCACAGTACACAACTTTCGATTACCGAAGGTAAGAGAAAGTTGTGTGCTGTGCGCCAGTCACACCAGATTTTTTATTTTATTTCTGTCTTTAATTGTTTCGGAGAAAACAAATATCTCTCTCTCTCTCTCACAAAATTATCTTCTCTCTTTCTACGCGTTTTAAACTTTCCACCTTATCTTCGCATTTGACCAATGTTAATTTCCTATAGGGATTTGTATGTTAATTTCGATTCAAAAAGGGGGTCCCCTTTGGAACTTTTACGCATTTAAAAATTTTTTTTTCCAATTCTTATGAAATTTTGTATTTATTTACGATTCTATATTGTGTATAAAATGTCCAAATATGAGATTAAAATTTTGAAAAATAACCATAGTTTATTTGAAGCAGTCAACATTTAAAATGCAAGTTTGAAACTAAGGTGCTATGGGAAACTAAATATATCTCGACACAAAAAATCTGGTGTGACCAGCACAGCACACAACTTTCTCTTACCCTCCGGTAAGAGAAAGTTGTGCACGTAATCGTCCCACCAGATTTTTTGACATGAATCCAATACTTTCTCTCACTATATATTAACATATATATCAAGGGCGGATACAAGGGGGGGGGTGAAGGGGGGTAATTACCCCCCCCCCCGAGATTCGAAAAAAATACCTTTTTTCGCAAAAAAATTTATTTTTAATGTAAAATTTTTAAAATTAATACTTAAAAATTTAATGGGTATTTATATTCTGGCAAACAAGTACAGAATGCGCTTTTAAATTACCGAAATTAAAAAAAAATATTGTGTTGTGTGTGGAGTCTCACCCCAGTTCCCCCCCCCGACACCTCTCTTTCCGCCCTTCCTTTATATAGTGGTAAGAGAAAGTAATATACCGTTTTGCTCAAGTTAGGGTATTTGACTGTCATTTTTTTATCATCAACTTGAAGTGATTAAGTCCAAAAATTATTAACCTGTCTTGGTCTCCCCTCCTTCCTCGCTTGCCAATCACCCGCTCTCTTGTCTCCAAGTGCAGCGGATAAAAATAGAACCAAAGAGAATAAAAAAAAAATCCTATTTTAAATGAATTTTATTTTTATTATGATTCAGAATTTTATGTTGATCCAAATGCAATATTTACTATTTCTCTATCTAGAATAGTCTTTTTATTATTAATTTGAAAAGAAAAAATTCATCTATCAAAATAAATTTGAAAAAATCGATTTTTAATTATTTTTTGGACGCTTCGAGACTAAAATTTGATTGTTTTTTGCTTGACTATTTTATATACTAATATATTCAATCGATATCAAGCCCTAAATGCGTTTATTTAATTAAAAAAACAATAAATTAATATTATTAGAAAATAAAGCAGGGAGTAAAGATTTTAGGTCGTGGGATTCACTAATAAACCCTCATTTTTTGGGGTCGTAGCTAGATAAAAAAATTCCTATGACTTTATAATTGATTCAAAAGACCAGTTTTGCATTTTGCCACATATTTGTAAATAAATAAGAGAGATATGGCGAGTTTTTAAAGAGCGGTCCGGCGTGAGAAAAAAGGGCTAGACAAGAGTTACTCCAGTCTCCCTGGCTGATCTCTGTGCGCCGATCGAATTTGAAAAAAAAAATTGATGCTCTTCCATCAATTGAGATAAATGTTTAATTGATTTTATATATCCTTTTTATACTTAAATCTTATAAAAATTAATTTAAAACTTCATTTATTAACAGCTATAAAAATAAAAGATTGGATTTTTTAAAGAATTTCATCCTTTGAGGACTATAAAATTTCAAATTTTTAATAAATAGGCCGACTTATTACTCATATCAATATTAAATACAAAAAATATAATAAAAAAAAAAACTTAAAAAAAAATGCCTTTATTTAAATTGAAAAAAAATTTAATTATTTCTCTCTTTTTAGTTCAATTTAAATAAAACCATTTTTACTTTCTCCTACTTCGATATATATGTCAATATATATAAAGAGAGAAAGTATTGGATTCATGTCAAAAATTCGATGTCGAGATTTTGATGGATCTACACGTTTTGAGGTCCCCTGAATCAAAAGTGGTTTTCGCGACATGGTCTGTCTTGTGTGTGTGTGTGTGTGTGTGTGTGTGTGTCTGTGAATAAAATATCTCAAGATTGAAAAAAAGCTAGGAGGTTGAAATTTTATATTTAAGTTAGGCACCCCCATGGGACATGACAGGGAGATTTTGAACAAAATCGACCAAAGAGTACAGTACATTACTGATGCACTTTTTTCAGTTTTTTTAATTTTTCTCAAGATTCGCTGCAAAGATTTTTTTTAAAAATTCAAAAATCAATTATTTTTTAGATTCTCATTAAAATGTATATTCTCATTTTTTCATTGAAATCTTCTGAAGACCACTTTACTCTTGTACTCTCCATAGAAAAGATAGAAGAAATGGTTGCCATGGTAACAAAATATAAATAATTTGCCATACTTATAAATTTTGCATCTTGAAATTCGAATGTACCGTGCTATCGGTAACTAAATATATGCCGACACAAAAAATCTGGTGTGACAGAACACAACTTTCGATTACTAAAAGTAAGAGAAAGTTGTGTGCTGTGCGATCAGACCACAGATTTTTAACTAAAACCTCATTTTTTTTGCTTTCATCCGAGGAGTCAAACCGAAATCAAAAAAAAAAAAAAGATGTTGATAATAGAAGTGGCTGTTCAGCAATTGGAATGATGAAGGAAGAGAGGATGTCAGCCAAAAAGGAGCCTCTATCGAATAAAAATCTCCAATCAGAAAACGTTTCGGGTTTAATTAGATAAAACCATCATCAGTTCTTTAGAGCTGAAATGAGCATAAAATAATAATTGTAATACAACAACATAAAAGTATTTTTTAAATTATAAAAAACATCAGATCTTACATTATTGGCAATCTCAAGATGCACACCATTGAGATGCAGATAGAGTTCGTTATATATAAACATATACAAAATTATATAAAAAATACAAAATTTGCATATTAGTTGTATGATGCTCATTAGTCAACACGGCCAAGTCTCAAATGTATATAAAATTTAATTATCAAATACAGTTATTATATGATAAATACTGGGAAGCAATGAACCCTCAGTACATTGACCCATAATACATCTTAATAAAAACGAAATCTCACAAAAGCGTGCATTTGACCTATTTGAAAACATATTATTTATTTGCAATTGACAATTTTATAAATTAATTCATAATATATTCTCAAATTACAAACAAAGTTATAAACAATTTTATAATATTTACATCTGGGCGTCTACATTATTTAAGATGGACAAATATACATTACTAAGGCCAATACAATCAGTCTGATAGTTTAATGCCCTATGTCCATATGTTTTTATAAAAAAAAAATATTGCACTCATAGATTTATTCATTTTTTTTTTTTTTTTTTAATAAAGAAATAGATTTACAATTGTTAGTTAATAAATTTCTATAAAGATATAAAGGGAAGGCGGGAGGGGGTGGGGAGTAAGATGTGCCCGCCAGTCGACAATTGAAGTGGAATGGGTAGGGAGGAGGGATCCTGTCGCCCCTCCCCTCCTTTCGTCAAATTAAGAAGAGCTAATCATTAACATGGGAAAAGAATAAAAAATATGAAAATTCAATTGTCTATAACTCCGCAACCTCTAATCCAAATTGAATCCAGTTTTTTGTTATGAATTTAGAATTTCCTAGAGAATTTTCATACGTAGCGAAAATTTATTATTTAGAATTCGAAATTTTAGTCTTTGCTTAAGACACTCCCAGGTGAGCTAGAGGTGTGAAATTTTATATTTTAGGATCATTTTTGGTGACAACATTGTATGCAAATTTTTATCAAAATAGGCCTAACTAATGTGGTACTTTATTTGAAGCCTCATGCTTTCTTTCTTTTTTTATTATTTTTTATTACTGAATTTATAATAAAAAATACTAAAAAGTTTAAAATAAAAATATAATAAAAATCTGGTGTGATAGCACAGAACACAACTTTAAATTACCGAAGGTAAGAGAAAGTTGTGTTCTGTGCTTGTCATACTAGATTTTTCGAGTCCACATATATTTAGTTTCCGCCGATATATTAGAATTCAAGATGTAAAATTTATAAGTAAGGGAAAATATTTATATTTTGGTTCAATTTTGAAGTTCAATTTAAATAAAGGCATTTTTTTTTTTTTTTTTTAGTTTTTTTTTTTATTATATTTTTTGTATTTAATATTTATATGAGTAATAAGTAAGCCTATTTTCTAAAGATTTGAAATTTTTTACTTCTCAAAGAATGAAAATCTTTAAAGCCCTCGGGGCTTGGCGTAGAGGTTAGCGTGCTAACCTCATATACCAAACGTCGCGGGTTCGGACCCCAGGAAGTCTGATGATTTTATTTAAGCCACTTGGATACCAAATGGCTTAAATAAGAATGCCTGGACCCTAATATAGATAATAACGGACATCGTCAAAGTCTTATATGGCCTAAGTTGCCGAAAAGACTGTGTGAATGTGTGTGTGAGTGAGAAAAAAAAAAATCTTTAAAAAATCCAATCTTTTATTTTTATAGCTTTTAATAAATGAAGTTTTAAATAAATTTTTATAAGATTTAAGTATAAAAAGGATATATAAATCAATTAAACATTTATCTCAATTGATGGAAGAGCATCAATTTTTTTTTTCAAATTCGATCGGCGCACAGAGATCAGCCAGGGAGACTGGAGTAACTCTTGTCTAGCCCTTTTTTCTCACGCCGGACCGCTCTTTAAAAACTCGCCATATCTCTCTTATTTATTTACAAATATGTGGCAAAATGCAAAACTGGTCTTTTGAATCAATTATAAAGTAATAGGAATTTTTTATCTAGCTACGACCCCAAAAAATGAGGGTTTATTAGTGAATCCCACGACCTAAAATCTTTACTCACTGCATTATTTTCTAATAAACCTAATTTATTGTTTTTTAATTAAATAAACGCATTTAGGGCTTGATATCGATTGAATATCAGTATATAAAATAGTCAAGCAAAAACAATCAAATTTTAGTCTCGAAACGTCCAAAAAATAATTAAAAATCAATTTTTTCAAATTTATTTTGATAGATGAATTTTTTTCTTTTCAATTAATAATAAAATCTGGTGTGACTGGCGCACAGCACACAACTTTCTCTTACCCTTCGGTAAGAGAAAGTTGTGCACCGTGCTGGTCACACCAGATTTTTTGTGTCGAGATATATTTAGTTTCCCATAGCACCTTAGTTTCAAACTTGCATTTTAAATGTTGACTGCTTGAAATAAACTATGGTTATTTTTCAAAATTTTAATCTCATATTTGGACATTTTATACACAATATAGAATCGTAAATAAATACAAAATTTCATAAGAATTGGAAAAAAGAATTTTAAATGCGTAAAAAGTTCCAAAGGGGACCCCCTTTGAATCGAAATTAACATACAAATCCCTATAGGAAATTAACATTAGGCCTATGAGAGAAGGCGGAGAGACAGACGATAATGTTTGCAAGTGAGAGAGAGAGAGATATATATGTTTTCTCCTAAGCAATTAAAGACAGAAATAAAATAAAAACAAATGGGAATTTAAATAATAATTGATTTTTAATCTAATTATTATTTATATATAAAAACAATTTTTCAAAAATGCCAGGTGGTGCATAATTGACAGATCTAAATTAAACTTAATAAAAGATTGATTCGGATTTTGCTGTGGTTTGTTTGCAACATTTTTAACTTTTTGACCACAGAATGAATGGCCGAAGCGATTTTTACTTTCTCTTATTTGTTAATGATAACAACTATAAAGGCCCTCGGGGCTTGGTGTAGAGGTTAGCGTGCTAACCTCGTATACCAAACGTCGCGGGTTCGGACCCCAGGCAGTTCAATGATTTTATTTAAGCCAATTGGATACCAGATGCAAGGCCGTAGCTAGGGGGGATCAAGGGGGATTGATCCCCCCCGAAATAAAAAAAAAAGATATTTATTTTAGTGCGCCCGTCTTACTTTGTTGTTATACACAACATACTAGTTAATCCTTCACTACAAACAAAATTCTCTACCTACTGCCTACTGTTATTTTTACTATGTATGACTTTATGCTCGCTTGGTATTCGCACGACGATCCGCGAATAACGTCTCGCCAAGAGCATAGGTCAAACTACAACACAAAAGACCCTGAAACTTATTTTAGAATTACTATAATGATTCCACTTTTGAATGATTTCATTGATCAGCTTCAGTCGAGATTCCAAAATCATAAAGCCACATTATGCAACCAGGCCCTTATTTCCAAACATTCACAAACTTTTAAAGATCTTGGCTACATTGCCTGTTTCCACATGTACCCCTGAGAGGACTTTCTCTTCTCTGAAACGCCTCAAAACTTATTTAAGAAACTCCATGGCCAGGAAAGACTAAACGGTTTGGCGTTAATGTCAATCCACCGCAGAATTGACATCGACACCGAGGAGGTAATTAATTGGTTTGTTCGCTGCAAAGAAAGCTAGAAGACTAAATTTAATTTTGTAATAAGGTGTTAATATTTATGTAATGGTTTTCTAATAAATATATATGATAAGTAACACCATTTTATTTATTTTATTAAAACAATTTTATGTTTTTCTACTGTTCCACCAAATCAAACCCCCCCCCCCCCCCCGAAATTGTTTTCTGGCTACGGCCCTGACCAGATGACTTAAATAAGAATGCCTGGACCCAGTAGCGTAGCCAGGATTTCTGCTTGGGGGGGCCCAAAAGTTTTTGAACCCCCCCCCCCCCTTTTTTTTTCCAAGAAACTTAAAGTGGAGAAATTTTTTTTAGATAATATAATAATTATAAATAAAAAACAAATAAAAAAAATTTTTTTTTTCTTGAAATAAAAAAAAATTTTAATACAAAATTCGTAAATATTAGATATTTTTTCAATTATTTTTAAGATTTTTTTTAGATTTTAGAATTTAGGAGAGTTAATAAAATATTTATTAAAAAAAAAAAAAAATCATTAGTGAAAACAATAGGTATTTTTTTGTTTTGGTGAAGGCTTTGGGGGCCCGGCCCCCTGGGCCCCCCTGAATACGCCACTGCCTGGACCCCATATATGTATATTAAATCAATAACGGTTATCGTAAATGTCTTATATGGCCTAAGTTGCCGAAAAGACAGTGTGAATGTGTGTGTGAGTGCAGGGGCGCCGGAACGAATTTGAATCAGGGGGGGGGGCAAAATTTTTTTTTTTAGGAAAATTAAAATAATTTAATATGTTCAAATAGTATAAAACAAAAACAAATCCACTATAAAACCTTAAAAATTTTAAATAAAATTAAAATTTTAAAAAATTTGCCAGTGATTTTATCAAAAACCGAAAAAATTTGAAAAAAATGTTATAATTGTTACAAATAAACCACAGTTAAACCGACTTGGCTTCATCGGGTCAGGAGAGAGACATGACCGAGCTTGGCCTGTCGGAGCGAAACAGCATTGGATAGAGGAGAGTGGAGGGGGAGGGTAAGGTCCGCCGACCCGCACCGCGGGATTAATAATGCCGAGGACAGAAGAAGAAACCACAGTTAAACCCGAAAATCAAATTCTTTTACTAATGATAACAACTGTGATTTTTTACAATTTTATACATCCGCCTAGTTTTATCCGCGATAGTTTTATACATGTATAAAACCGTGTATTATACTCGGCGGGATAAAATTTGCCAACTCTGGCTTTTAATCAAAATCGGTCAAAGATTACTAGTAGACTACTTTACTGAAATACTTTTTCAGTTTTTTTTTTTTTTTTTGATTTTCTCAAAATTCGTTACAACGATTTTGATTAAAATTCAAAAATCAATTATTTTTTACATGCTCTTTAAAATGTATATTCTCATTTTGCCCTTGAAATCTTTTGAAGACCACTTTACTCTTGTACTTCTTAGGAGAGGTAGGAGAAATGGCTGCCATGGTAACAAAATATAAATATTTTCCCTTATCAGAAGAAACTCTCTGTCAATATGAATCAACCGCTGCAGTACCAGAAAAAGCACATAGCCCGGATACCACACTTCAACAAGCTCTCATTAAAGTCCCCAAAACAGTGTTAATACATATTATTTATTGATATTATAATATGGCCTACGGCCAACAGCCATGGTAAATAAAAAAAGAAAAAAACATTTTGAATTCTAATATTAAATATATGTCATAACTAGAGACCGGAAAAAAAAAGCATAAAAAAATGGGAAAAAAGTGCTTAAAAAGCATAAAAAACTTGAATAAAAAGTTGTTAAATAAGCATAAAAGTTGAAAAAAAGCATCTCATAAGCAATTTTTACTCATACCAGTGGCGTATACAAATTTTTTTTTAAAGAAACTAAATTTATTCGGCCCCCGCCCTGCGAAAAATTTTGTTTTGGCGGAACCAAATTTTTTCACCCTGTGGGAAAAATTTTTTTTACAGGGCTATATTTTTTCGCACTGCGGGGTTTTTTTTTTTGGGGGGGGCGCCCCCCCCCTATTATACGTCCCTAGTGTATGCGTGTGTGAATGGAAAAAGTGTGTTTTTTAATAAAAAAAAAAAACAAAAAAATTATAAATATTCGTAAAATAAGTTCAAATAAGCACGAAAGGGAAAAAAAGCATGAAAACTCAAAAAAGCAAAAAAGCATAAAAAATGCAATCTCAATTCACTCTTAGTTTTTCCTAATTCGTATAGAAATTAAATATCTAATAGTTGCTTATAAAATTGAGCAATAAGCATTTTGCTTAAAATCCGGTCTCTAGTCATAACAAAAAATCTGGTGTGCCAAGCACAAAACACAACTTTCACTAATCGAAGGTAAGAGAAAGTTGTGTGCGGTGTGACTATCACACCAGATTGTTTTATATATATACCATGGTATTGTATGTAGCGGAAATATTTAGTATTTCATAGCAAATTTAATCAAATGGATTTGATAACAAAAGTAAAAAGAATTTTATTAATTTTTCAAAACAAACATTGAATGGAATTAAATAATAATAAACCATAGCCGCAATTATAACTGTCTGAATGCATACACGTTAGAAAAATTAAATTATAAAAATTAAAATCCTAGCGTCCCCGTCTAGTTAGTTACCTTGCAAAAAAAAAAAAAAAAAAAAAAATATTGAAAGAGAAATCTATTATTTTATATCTGAAAAAAAGGCCCAACAATGAAAATGTTTGAATTGTTTAAAACTTCATTATTTAAAAAAATTATATATTGTTATGACCTTTGATTTAATTAAAATATTTATTTAATAATTGAATAATTTTATTTAAATATTAAGAACAATTATAACTATGTTTATTTTTTCATGTTGTATAAAAAAAAATCGGGTTTGACCCTTCGGTAAGGGAAAGTTGTGCACCGTGCTGATCGCACCAGATTTTTTGATTTCGAGATATATTTAGTTTTCCATGGCACCTTAGTTTCAAACCTAGCCAGTAAAAAGTAAATAAAATGTATTGGATTAATGCATTGAGATTTATTCACCCAAATAGAAAGAGAGGGAAGATAATGAGTGCAAGTGAGATAGAGATAATCACTTAAAGAATCCATCCATCGTCTAAAAATAAAACCTGATTATGACGTCACCCATTATTCTCAGAAACAATTAAATGGAGCAAACAATTAAAAAAACAATAAAATTATTTTCTATTTTTTTTTATATATAAAAAATAATTAAAAAAAAAAAAAACCTGAATTACATCAGCAAAGTGTACTTCAAACAATTTTCCCAAAATATTACTGATATATTTTGTAATGGTATAACGTTTTAATTACGATTTTTTTTTTTTATTTAATATGTTCCTTTAACAATTCGTTGCCATTATTTTATATGTCGTTTATCAGAGTTCAAGGTTCTATTTTCTATTTATTTAATTTCACCAATTATGAAATATTTTAATTGAAAATCTCATTTTCACATAAGATAAGAAATTTTATAATTTTTAACGCCATCTTTGCAACACTTTGCTTCCTCCGTTGCCGAAACTCTTCCTGATGATGACTTCAAATGCAACCGAAATGTACGCAATCCAAACGATCTCCATCAGCCTCGTGCTGCAACAGCCATCACGCATGCGCCGCGGCTTCAACACTCGCCTTAACCACCAGATTAAGTCCTGATCATCGTTAACTCCATCAACAAGAGCAAATTGTGTGTGTGTGTCCCTTGATTTTCCTTTAATTACATTTTCAATGAATATAGAATTCATTTGAAATTTTAAAAATAAAAGATATAATACACTTGAGCAAATATGAACCTTGGACTGCCTCTGAGCCAGTCGACAGATTATTCATTACCATTTTTAATTAATTGTTACCCCCATGGTCATTGTTGCGAAGCCAATGACCAATCATCTAAACAACAATCAAATTTTATATTAAAACAGTCTTAGAAACTTAATTGGTACAATCGGAGACAAAAGTACTAAAATTTAAGAATTCGTGAATAATTACGTTATATTGCATACAATTAGTTAAAAAAAATAGTAACAGAATAAAAGAAATGTATAACGCTTATTAGGAAAACAAAAATTTTCAAAAAAAAATTTCATTAAAATAAGAAAATAAAATGAAAAAATTTTAACAAACTTTTGGCAGTGATTGTCTACCACGATTTAAACTTCTGAACTCAAAAATATTTAATTTTAATCTTTATAAATTATGATTATAATTTAATTCACTCAAATAAAAATTAAAACTATGGAAAAGCATTTATTTAAGAAAATTATGGGTAAACAAATTATTAAATATTAATAATTCGTTGTTGTAAAAATAGACTGAAAACGTGACAACACTGTATAATTCATAGGTTGGCAGCTTGAGTTAATCTTTCTCTCAAATGAATTATGAAATAAATTTTATAAAAATAATTATTTGAAATATTCTATCCTTATTCGCAACTTATATACAACTAAAGGGCTCAGCTGACTACAGTGTTGCCGCACTTTCTTATACACTAATGAATTTATCAAATAATAACCGAGTTTTTCATCTATTTATAATTTTTTTTTCCCATAAACGATTTAGTGAATCATAGGCGTAGCCAGAAATTTTTGATGGGGGGTTTGGGATTATTTCTCCCCCCCCCCCCCCCCACCCCGACTAATGGGGCAGTATAGGGCGTCTAATGAAATATATGACTAGTCACTTACTCCACCTTCGCTTCGCCCCCCCTGGACCCCCTCGGGGGTGGCTCGGGCCCACCCTTTCTTAATTAAGTGCCGCAATTTTTCAATCAACTCGTATCAGGCAATAAATAATGCAAATCTCTTAATTTTATGTATATGGGCCTAAAATATCGGGGTGTCTCTGTATGTGTTTCTCTTGACCAGACTTTTTCCTATCTCAGACCTCTTTAAGAAAAAAAATAAAAAATTTATTTATATAATAATTTTTATTATTTTTCATTTGCGAGATTTAATCAATTTTAAGCGGCTTTAATTTTTTATAAAGCAAAACAAAAATCAATTCTTTTCAATGGGAAAATTCTGAATTTTCTCGAATTTGTTGCGTTTTATTTAATTTTTTTTTTTTTAAGCTAGAGAAAATTATTATATTTTACTTTCTCTTAGCCTATATATGAAATATATATAGAGAGAAAAAGTATTTTGTATTATAGAGCTTAAATATCTAGTCATGGCTTGGGTCCACAAGGGGGCTTGAACCCCAAACCCCCCCCCCGTGGCTACGCCTATGTAGTGAAT